>CM076569.1:644767499-645005077 GCA_034641835.2 Pinus albicaulis | reverse complement strand
ATTTCTCTATCGTTCCCCTCCTTCACCTTTTAAAATCCATTAAAAGGGTCCAAAACCCACTTTCCGACCTTATTATAAGGCCTGGCCCCTTTCCCGCTGGCCCCTTTCCAACCACTTCCCCACGTGACCCATCCCCAGGACCAAGCGCTTAAGTCCCGGGGCCAATCGCAATCGGAGCATCGGCGGGGGTCTATTTCCTTTGTAAAACTCAAAGCCCCGATGCGATTGATTTTTAACGTAAGTCCCGCGATGCGTTGTGTGCCGTCGATCTATCATAGATCTGACGGCGGAGCGCTAATCGCATTGCCCCATTCAATCGCAATCGCAACTCTCCGCGTCCGACCTCCGATTGATCGCAAGCCTGTCTTCCGATCCTCCGATCACGTCTCCCACCGTTGATCTTTCGCGCACATCGACGGTCCGCGCTCAATCGCGCTCGCCCCTCCGATCAAAATCGCAACACTCATCACGCCCCCCCCCCGATTGGGATCCTCCGATTAAATCTCCACCGTCCATCTCCCTTCTGATCCGACGGTCATCGCAACCCCTGATCCCCCGATCGCGCCAACCTTCCGATCTCATCCTGACCGTCCGTTCTTCCCGCAGATCAACGGTTCACGTTTAATCGCACCTTCCTCCCGAGCGCTGATCGCAAGTCCTTTTCTCTGCCCTCCGAGTGCATCTCAACCGTCAATCTGATCCCCGATCGGACGGTCAGCGCTTAATCACTGGTTCCCTTCCCTCCGTCTCCGATTAAATCCCCGCCGTCCGTTTGTTGCAGGATCCAACGGCTCAGCGCTGATCGCATCATTTCCCTTCGCACCACATGTTTCTCCCTCCGATGGAATGTGAGCCGTTGATCTAGACCCGAGATCAACGGCCAGCGCTCAATTGCTCTGTCCCTCCAATCGCTGATCGCAAGTCTTCCTGTCTCACCTCCGATTACATCTCCACCGTTGATCTCCCCGCCAGATCGGACGGCCTGCATCCAATCGCAAATCTTTTCCTTTTCCGCCCGATTCAATCCTGTCCGTCCGTTCAATCCATGATCCGACGGCTGTCGCTCAATCGCGTCCTCCCTCTCAATCACAATCGGAACTTTTATGTTGTGCGCTCCGATCGCGATGCTGCGATTGCATCGTGACCGTTCGTCTCTCCCAGATCGGACGGTCCTTGTTCAATCGCCCTCCGCCTCCACTGGGTCCCACTCTTACGCTCGTTTTCCGTTGAATTTCATGTGTTTTGTCCATCCTGTGTATAGTCCCGATCACTCAATCTCCACCGTTGATCTTTGTCCCCAGACCTAAATCTAACGGTCTGCGCTGCACTCCACCATCAAACGCATCGTTCGTAAGTTTAACTCCTCCGTCTGCATCTCCACTGTTTTCATCATTCCGCCGCCTTTCCACCGCCTCCACTGCATTTCTCCGCCACCACTGCCAGGTCTTAACAGGTTTATTTTATGATGCGAAACAGCACTGAGAGGCCATTTCAGCCGGCCAGCGAAGCAGCAGAAGCAAGATCTGAGAAGGATTCGAGCCGTAATTGAAGATTAATGTTTTAATCATACAGTCAAAGGATTAAGGCACTGCTTGAAGACCAATGAGCGCACTAGGAAGCCATTACTGCGCTACCTAACCGCAGAGCGCATTTTCCTCCAAAAGTACACCTTCCTGCAGCGCCTCCATGCTTCCTCGAGCCCATAAGCAATAAATTGCATTGACAGAACTTCTCCGGGGACTGCCGAGCAGCATTAAAGAAGCATGGAGGGCCATACAAACTTCCATCCAGTTTGTTCCTTTCAACAGGGCCGAACAGCAGAGCACAGAGCTCCAGGCGCTGAAAGAGCTCCAAAGGAACACCAGAGGTCAAAATCTGACCTGACAGAAATCTCCGGACCAGATCACATAGTACCTACAGCGCTGCAACAAGCCGTTAAGCAGCATGGGCGTGGACACTCCGCCGATTCTGTCTTAATGACATTCGTTTATTTTATTTCCTACCGGGGCTTCTTCCTCTTCTCCTATAAAGATCCCTGAGCATGAATTGTTGGTTGTTGTTAGTTTTATCAGCGAACTGCAAGTATTCTGTCCCGAGCCAAGTTTCCTGTGTAACAGTTGTATGATAGGCTGAGAAATATGATGTATTCAGGCTGAATGTAAAAGCTTTGGGCAGTGATGTACCTGATTGGTGTTGTGTTTAACATGATAAGCAATTTTCATTGGATCCTGATCTACAGCAGTTGGTGATGTTTTTCTATTCTCTGCGTTTATTTCCATTTCATTTCATGTTCTTCTGACTGACATCTGAATGCATGATATAAGATTTACCCTTGTTAGGTACCTTATATCCCAGCTCTCTCGGTCTTGAATGTTTTCTGCTCATATGTGTGTCTGAGTATTGTTTTTAATTGACTAAACTAGTGTAGTGGATGATTATTGCCTACTCTCTGATGTGCAAGTTGGTAAAATCAGTATTCAGATGTTTTTGTTAAGATTTAATTGAAAGAGGTTAGGAACATTGGGAGGTGTAAAGCCTGTCGCTGCCTCTTCATGACCTTCCCTTCCATATAAACCTTTTCAGGATCCCTCGTGTTGCCTATGGTTTTGTCCAAGCAGGTCTGGAGTTAAATGACCTCTGGCCTGATCTATAGACAAAATCAGATGGTTTTCCATCTTTCATTCTCATCACTTCGTGTTCCATCCCACCAATCAGTCTTTGAGATTCAAATGCTCTAGATGACTAGCCCAATTGAAGCTTACACCTTGAACATAAGTAAATCCTTTCTTGACTCCATTGCCCAATGGCCTTGATGTTCCCTGAGTTATCTACCTTTGCCTAGCTTCCTTCTTTACCCATCCTTGTCTTGTGATGAAACCTTCCTTCCTGATTCTCAACAACCAAACTCAAACAATCAAACAAGTAACCTTGAGCCCATAACTAGCCTAAAACCATAACTTAAAACTTCAAGGACAATATATCTTTGATAATCGTAGAGAGATCCCTCTCTGGACCTAGGAGGGCTAGATCCTAAGGTGTGAAAGTGGTTCTATGTTGTCTCATCTTTTGGTCTTTGTCAACCTGGCCAAAACATGGGAACCCCAACATAATGGCGACTCCGCTGGGGACTTCTGAGTGCTTCTCATTTCAAACGACCTCAGAAACTTAGAGCTCTGGCTAGGTTGACGGTAAGTCACACCTTTGACGGTGAAGCACTGTGGTGGACAGTGTACCATAGAATCATCCTAAACACTCCACCTGGCGACTCCATTGTTCCTAAACGTTAAGGACTCCACTGGTGATCAGTAGGCCTGCTGATTATCTTGGTTTCACATCAGACTCCACTGGCAGACCAGTCCCAAAGCATAATGAAGACTCCACAGGGAGACCAGTTCCCAAGACAACATTAACCACAGTAGAAATAACAAGTAGGGCTAAGCTTCCTGGCTTATAAACAGCACTCTGGCTCACAGAACCATTCATACAAGAGCCTTCCCTGATCCAAGCCCACCTGAAACAGTTGATAATCCTGAGAAAATCCTTAAAAGGACACCTGTGAGTAGGAGATCAACTACTTCCAGCAACACTCATAGAGCCAATTCGGCACCAGAGGATCTTGCAGCTCTATCAGACCCTTTCTTCGACCTAGACCTTCAAAACAGATTACCTAGAACTAGGTCTTTCAGTGTCTCAGACCAGCTAGACACTAGGGACAGCAAAACCCCTCCTTCCACACCACCTGATCTCCACTTTCTCCAAAACTCGGGGCTTTCTCACCCTAGGTCTGCTCAACAGACTTCGGCTGGTCCTGCCATCCCTGTCATCCAACTACCAGCTGCTCAAGCCAACCCTATACCTCATCAGAACCTCATCATGGCAGCCTGGTATGTACCTCTAGTTTTACCTCAGCCTTTACTGCCCTTACCAAATGATTATCAATCAAAAATCCCACACTTCCCTGCTAAAGAGCCTACAACAACACAACAACATGTGGATAAAATGGAGGACTCTTTTGATTATATGGAAATTGATGATGAAACAATCAAAATGAGAATTTTTGCACAGAGCCTGGGGGGAGAGGTTAAAAAGTGGTTTAAAAACCTACCTGCTGGCAGTATCAATGATCTACCTGCTTTATACCAGAATTTCATTAATAAATGGGAAACTAGGGCGAACCCTCGTCAGCTCCTAGCAGAATACATGTCCCTTAAGAGGAACGCAGGAGAGAGTGTCCACGATTACACCACTAGATTCAACATCATTTATAATGCTCTCCCTCCGCAAATGAAACCTCCACAAGGTATGGCCTTAGCAAAATATCCTGATGGATTTGATGCTGACATGGCCTATGAGCTTAGAGATAAAGAGTACACCACTTTGGAAGACATGCAGAAAGGGGCAGTAAACATAGAAGAAAATTTGATTGAAAAAAGGGCCAAGCTGAGAGCTGAGAAGAGAGTAACATACAAAGATGACACTATAGCCTCCACTTCAGATCCTAATATTGACAGATTGTCTAAGAATCTGGATAAATTATGCCAAGTGGTCGAAAAGATGGCTATCACGCAGAACAGGAACCAAAATCAAAATCAAAATCAGAACTTTAGAAGAAACAACAACATTCCCAACAGACAGAAAGAGTCAGATCAGCAAGTCATCCCCCCTTTCCAAAACTTTCTGGATGAGGATGAGGGAATCATAGAAGAATCTGAAGGGAATGTGATAAACATGTTCGAAACGGAGGATTCAATCCTAAACTGTGATTCAGAATAATACCAACCCTCAACCTCTTATGGGGAGGAGGAGTGGTTTGAATCTGAGGATTATAGGTTGGGATTCGAGAATGCCATATTACAGGTCAGAGAAAAATATGAGCTCAGGAGTAAAAAGAACCAAGACTCTTCCAAACCCAAAACTCCCGAAGTAACTATCAAAAAGAGGCCTGAGAAATCTTCTAAAGTCACTGTTGTAAACAATAAATCAACAACGGAGAGTTCTGAGGAAAACCAACAGAAAGACAACCAAAACAATGAAAAACAAAGTCAACTAACTAGCAGCACTAGCACTTCAGTTAGCGCTCCTGATAAAAATGTTTCCACACATGTACATAATGATAAAACACACACTGATTCAGCTATTAAGGTAGTTGCAAATAAAACAGATTTGAACATTCCCAAAAGTCAATCCACTTTCAGTTTAGAAAGTGAGATCGCAAAGATCAAAATCTCTGTACCATTATCTGAGCTGGCCACTCAGGATGTATACAAAGGCCAAATTTTGAAAGCCTTAAATCTGGGGGAAATAAATGACTCTGTAAATTTGAATGATGATCAACCCACCCTCCTATTTGGTCCAAAAATCGAGGGGAAGTTTCAGGAGGGGGTAGTCCCACCTTTTTATATCAGTCTTAACATCCATGACAAGATCCTCCACAACGCAATGCATGATTCTGGAGCCTCACACAACCTGATGCCTAAGGTAGTAATGGAAAGGTTAGGCCTAGAAATCACCAGACCCTACAAAGACTTATATTCTTTTGACTCGAGTAGAGTAAAATGCCTAGGCCTCATCAAAGAATTATGTGTGAGCCTAACTCAGATTCCTGCGAAATGTATGGTCATGGATGTAGTGGTGGCAGACGTGCCACCCAAATATGGCATGTTACTATCTAGATCATGGGGAGCCAAGCTGCAAGGCACCATGCAGATGGATGGCTCATATGCCACTATCCCTATATTTGGCCAATCAAGAAGACTGTATAGAGAATCCCAAATGAAATTCTTGGTCAGCAGCCCCGAGAAACCTGAAAATTCACCATTATACTCTGTGCATACCGATCTTGACTCCTTTATTCTTTGTAATGATGAATCCTTGGAAGAGCCAGCGTCCCAAAATAGGCATTCAAACGAGAACACCGAGCCTACAGACCTCCCAACTCAACCTAATAGCGAATCCAGCGATGAGGGAGGAAGTGAAGTGGAAGTAAACAAAGAACCCTTGTGGGAAATGAACTTTGACGGATCCTGCACTAGACAAAACGCCGGAGCAGGAGTGTGGTTACGTAACACCGAAAATGACCACGCGGAGAGCCACGCCGTCAATCTGCATTTCAAATGCACGAATAACATCGCAGAATATGAGGCTCTAATCTTGGGCTTAAATCTGCTGAAAAAGTTAGGAGCCCGGAAGATAGCCGTGAGAGGGGATTCGGAGTTAGTAATCAAACAGGTGAATGGTGAGTATTCAGCAAAACATCCTAGACTAAGAGCATACAGGAATGACACTTTAGACTTGCTGCAAACATTTGTTGATTATGAATTAGTGTTCATTCCTAGGGGTCAAAACGCTATTGCAAACGGACTAGCCTGCCTGGCTAGTTCCTATCCTAAGGCCCCAATTGACCAACAGATCATCATACAGACTAAATTCAGACCTGCAGTGCCGGACAATGAAAAATACTGGCAGGTTTTTGAAGGAGACAAACAGGTTGAAGATTTCCTGACGGGCAGAAATGAGTTTGAATTTTCTGATTCAGACTCAAAATCTGATGACAGTTGCACAAGTAAGGATTCCCCAGATGAACTAGAAACGCCTTGTAGTATAGAAATAAACTCCTTTTATGAAGAAACTGGGGATTCAACCATAAAACGTGAGAACGCAGATAGAGAGGAAATGGAGGTGCTGCAAGCCAAAGACAAGAACATACCAAGAGGCTTAGCACCCTTAGAGGACCTCTTCGATTTCGATGATGTTGCAAAGAAGCCCACAATAGAGCATGCAGAATCGGATATAGAAGAATGTAACGTAGGCACTAAAGACAAACCCAAAATGATAAAGCTGGCTAAGTCTATACCTGCAGACATGAAGAAAAGATACATTGACCTATTTAAGGAATTCATTGATGTGTTTGCATGGAGCTATGAAGACTTAAAGGCCTATGACACCAACATTATACAACATAAGATACCACTGAAGGAAAATCAGAAACCTTTCAGACAAAAACTCCGTAGAATTAATCCGAAACAATTGCCTGCAGTAGAAAAGGAAATTAAGAAGATGTATGATGCAGGCATTATAGTCCCGGTAAGGTTTTCTGATTGGGTGTCAAACTTAGTGGCTGTAAGAAAGAAAACGGGGGAGATTAGACTTTGCATAGACTTCAGAAACCTTAACAGAGCTTCCTTGAAAGATAACTACCCTTTGCCTAGAATGGAGCACATCCTACAGAAGGTAGTGGGCTCTAAAAGAATCTCCCTGCTTGATGGTTTTTCAGGATACAACCAGGTTATGGTACTCCTAGAAGATCAACTCAAAACAGCTTTTACCACTCCATGGGGCACCTTCATGTATGTGAAAATGCCTTTTGGATTGATGAATGCTGGAGCTACCTTCCAAAGAGCAATGGATATTGCTTTCTCAGATGAGATTGGACACTTTATAGTTATCTACTTGGATGACTTAACTGTCTTTTCTAAAACAGAAGAAGAACACTTAAAACATCTGAGGAAAGTTTTTGAAAAATGTAGAAGGTATGGTCTGTCCCTGAATCCTAAGAAGACTGTTTTTGGGCTGCAAGAGGGTAAGCTTCTAGGCCACATCATATCTGAGAAAGGGATTAGGATAGACCCCCAGAGAGTTGAGGGAATACTTCAAATTACACATCCGAGAAACATCAAGGAGCTACAGTCGTTCGTTGGGAAGATCAATTTCCTTAGAAGGTTTATCCCCAATCTGGCTGAACATCTTAGGAAAATGACTGAAATGCTAAAGAAAGACGCAGGAATCAGGTAGACTGTTGAAGCCAAAAAATCTTTTGAGTCAGTAAAACTTGCACTCACCCAAGCCCCTGTCCTTATCAGCCCTGACTTCTCAAAAGATTTTCTGATCTTTTCATTTGCCTCCCCCCACACAATAGCTGCAGTTTTGCTGCAAAAAAATTCAGAAGGTAAGGAACAACCTATAGCTTTCTTCAGTAAAGCCTTAAGAGATGCACCCTTAAAGTACAACATTATGGAAAAGCAGGCCTATGCCCTGATTAAGGCCTTAAAAGACTTTAGGGTGTATATTCTGCATTCTCACACCATTGCCTATGTGCCAAACACAGTGGTCAAAGATATCTTGTCCCAAGACCCCGATGGGAAAAGGGGAAAATGGATTACCACGATTTTAGAATATGACATTGAAATCAAACCCACTAAGCTGATCAAAGGTCAAGGCCTAGCCCAATTGATGGCTGAAACTAATCTACAGGCCCTTGATATCAACATGATGAATGCCCTGGATGAGCAGGAAGGATTGCCCTATCCAACTATTGAGGAGCAGTTTCAGAACTCTCCTTGGTATGCTGATATCCTGCACGTGCTCACACACCTCAATGTCCCCCCAGAACTGTCCAAAACAAAGGCCAGATTCATAAAACTCAAAGCTAGAAATTACTGCATTATAAATGAGAGTCTATATTGGAAAAATCCAAATGGTCTTTTGCTTAAATGTTTGCCTGAAGCTGAAGCTGCGAAAATCAAACAAGAATTCCATACTGGGGAATGTGGAGGTCACCTGAGTTGGAAAACCACTGCAAATAAGATACTCAAGGCTGGTTACTATTGGCCTACACTCTTCAGTGATGTCCATAAGATGATTCTCACTTGCCACAAATGCCAAATTTTTGAAGGAAAAAGGAAGCTCCTTCCCCTCCCTCTGCAACCTATCACCATAGAAGGCCCATTCATGCAATGGGGCTTAGACTTCATTGGAGAAATCCATCCCTCTTCTTCCAGGCAACACAAATGGATCTTGACTGCTACTGATTACTTCACTAAGTGGATCGAAGCCATACCTACTAGGAATGCCACTGACTCTGTCATCATTAGGTTCCTAGAAGACTTCATCTTATCTCAGTTTGGCTGCCCAAGGAAAATAATCACTGACAATGCTGCCGCTTTCGGATCCAAAAGAATGGTTGATTTTTGTCACAGGTACAGAATTGCACTGGGACATTCAACTGCCTATTACCCCCAGGGTAATGGCTTAGCTGAATCATCAAATAAAATCCTGGTCACAATCATTAAGAAGCTGCTGGAAGAGAACAAAAGATCTTGGCACAAGAAGTTGATACACGCCTTGTGGGCAGACAGGCTCACTACAAAGAGGTCTATTGGCACATCACCCTTCCAGCTGGTTTATGGGACAGAAGCAGTTTTTCCTACTAGCCTTGGGATACCAGTGATAAGACTCGTTCAAGAAATCCAATCAGAAGAAGACAGTAGGATAAGGAGAATCAATGAAACAATCCATCTTCAACAAACAAGAGAGCAGGTTTATGACAGAGCAGTCAGAGTGCAGGAAAACATGAAGAGACAGTTTGACAAAAGAACCAAAGCAGCAAATTTCAAAGTTGGGGACAAGGTCCTAAAATTGGATTCAAGAAGAGAGGATAAAGGCAAACATGGAAAATTCGACAGCTTGTGGCAAGGCTCGTTCATCATTCAAGCCACTGTGGGTCCTAATGCGTTTTTCTTGCAAGAAACTGATGGTACAGAGCTGTTTGGGGGTCCTGTCAACGGCAGGATGCTCAAACACTATCTCTGCTAATTCTCCGTTTCCATGTTCCATTTCCATTGTATATACCGTTGCAAATTTTCATTTTCAGCAAAAGTGAAGAAAATGTTCCAAAAAAAAGCAGGATAAAAAGGGAGGTTCAGACGTGCTCAAAACATGAACCTCTGAGGCAAAAGGATTGGCTCTAGCAAACTCAAAATCTGAGCCAAAAGGGAGCAAGAATGGCTGGTCCTAACAAGCTCAAAATCTGGATCAGCAGTAAAGGATCATCCAGCTCTAAGATCAGAGCTGGAGCAAAGGATAGAAGTGACTCAAACATGCTCAAAACCTGAGTCACAAGAAAGAAAGAAGGATGTTTCACAGTTGTGGAATTCCATGCCTTCACAGTTTTGTTTTCTTCCAATTTCTGCCCAGCAAGTCAGACTGTCTAATCCTGGCTTGGCTGTGTTTAAATTTCCTGTCTTAGAATGTAGGTGAAGAAACCTGTTGAACAGTTTAATCTCAACAGGTAGTAGTGTAGGTAGAGAGAGAAGATGAGGCCAACAATCTAATCTGGCCTCATGGAGCAATAAGGGTAGAATTAGAATAGGTTTGTTTTTGTTCTGCAAATAAATGCAAAGGGTCTGCTAAGTCAAATGCACCCATGGGGAAGATTGTTAGAACTCTAGTTTGGGTAGGTAGATTGGTTGGGAAAATGTTTCTGCTGATTTGGATGTCTTCATGGTTTGTGGCAGCAGATCAAAGAGAGATATGGATGGTTCAAGCAGTAGGCACCTGGCCTACACCAAGAGATCCTCTTCTGGTTTCTTGGCTCCTTCAAAAAGAAGCCATCCCCATGTGGAGCCACTGTTAGCCCCCCTATGAATTTTTGACAAGAAATTAGGGGGCTAATGTGTTGTTGAGTCTTCAAGGAATGCTTTTCCCCTGAAAATACAGTCCCCTTGAAGCCTCTTTGTGCCCTTCATCCTTTGATGGTTTCCCCTCTGCTGATTCCCCTTTTGAAGCCCCTCTTCTGATAAAGAAATGCCCAAAGATTCCATCCCCCCTTTATTTTTCCCCCATCTAGCCTCTTTTTATCCCTCATTTTTCTCCCTTTCTATTTCCCCATTTACCCTTCAAATTCCCCCAAAAATCCCCTTTAATTTCCACCCTTCCCCCTTTGATGGCCAGTATCCCCCTCTATTTCTCTATCGTTCCCCTCCTTCACCTTTTAAAATCCATTAAAAGGGGCCAAAACCCACTTTCCGACCTTATTATAAGGCCTGGCCCCTTTCCCGCTGGCCCCTTTCCAACCACTTCCCCACGTGACCCATCCCCAAGACCAAGCGCTTAAGTCCCGGGGCCAATCGCAATCGGAGCATCGGCGGGGGTCTATTTCCTTTGTAAAACTCAAAAGCCCCGATGCGATTGATTTTCAACGTAAGTCCCGCGATGCGTTGTGTGCCGTCGATCTATCATAGATCTGACGGCGGAGCGCTAATCGCATTGCCCCATTCAATCGCAATCGCAACTCTCCGCGTCCGACCTCCGATTGATCGCAAGCCTGTCTCCCGATCCTCCGATCATGTCTCCCACCGTTGATCTTTCGCGCACATCGACGGTCCGCGCTCAATCGCGCCCGCCCCTCCGATCACAATCGCAACACTCATCACGCCCCCCCCGATTGGGATCCTCCGATTAAATCTCCACCGTCCTTCTCCCTTCTGATCCGACGGTCATCGCAACCCCCGATCCCCCGATCGCGCCAACCTTCCGATCTCATCCTGACCGTCCGTTCTTCCCGCAGATCAACGGTTCACGTTTAATCGCACCTTCCTCCCGAGCGCTGATCACAAGTCCTTTTCTCTGCCCTCCGATTGCATCTCAACCGTCAATCTGATCCCCAATCGGACGGTCAGCGCTTAATCACTGGTTCCCTTCCCTCCGTCTCCGATTAAATCCCCGCCGTCCGTTTGTTGCAGGATCCAACGGCTCAGCGATGATCGCATCATTTCCCTTCGCACCACATGTTTCTCCCTCCGATGGACTGTGAGCCATTGATCTAGACCCGAGATCAACGGCCAGTGCTCAATCGCTCTGTCCCTCCAATCGTTGATCGCAAGTCTTCCTGTCTCGCCTCCGATTACATCTCCACCGTTGATCTCCTCGCCAGATCGGACGGCCTGCATCCAATCGCAAATCTTTTCCTCCTCCGCCCGATTCAATCCTGTCCGTCCGTTCAATCCGTGATCCGACGGCTGTCGCTCAATCGCATCCTCCCTCTCAATCGCAATCGGAACTTTTATGTTGTGCGCTCCGATCGCGATGCTGCGATTGCATTGTGACCGTTTGTCTCTCCCAGATCGGACGGTCCTTGTTCAATCGCCCTCCGCCTCCACTGGGTCCCACTCTTACGCTCGTTTCCGTTGCATTTCATGTGTTTTGTCCATCCTGTGTATAGTCCCGATCACTCAATCTCCACCGTTGATCTTTGTCCCCAGACCTAAATCTAACGGTCTGCACTGCACTCCACCATCAAACGTATCGTTCGTAAGTTTAACTCCTCCGTCTGCATCTCCACTGTTTTCATCATTCCGCCGCCTTTCCACCGCCTCCACTGCATTTCTCCGCCACCACTGCCAGGTCTTAACAGGTTTATTTTATGATGCACAGCACAGAGAGGCCATTTCAGCCGGCCAGCGAAGCAGCAGAAGCAAGATCTGAGAAGGATTCGAGCCGTAATTGAAGATTAATGTTTTAATCATACAGTCAAAGGATTAAGGCACTGCTTGAAGACCAATGAGCGCACTAGGAAGCCATTACTGCGCTACCTAACAGCAAAGCGCATTTTCCTCCAAAAGTACACCTTCCTGCAGCGCCTCCATGCTTCCTCGAGCCCATAAGCAATAAATTGCATTGACAGAACTTCTCCGGGGACCGCTGAGCAGCATTAAAGAAGCATGGAGGGCCATACAGACTTCCATCCAGTTCGTTCCTTTCAACAGGGCCGAACAGCAGAGCACAGAGCTCCAGGCGCCGAAAGAGCTCCAAAGGAACACCAGAGGTCAAAATCTGACCTGACAGAAATCTCCGGACCAGATCACATAGTACCTACAGCGCTGCAACAAGCCGTTAAGCAGCATGGGTGTGGACACTCCGCCGATTCTGTCTTAATGACATTCGTTTATTGTATTTCCTACCGGGGCTTCTTCCTCTTCTCCTATAAATATCCCTGAGCATGAATTGTAAAGGTTGTTGTTAGTTTTATCAGCGAACTGCAAGTATTCTGTCCCGAGCCAAGTTTCCTGTGTAACAGTTGTATGATAGGCTGAGAAATATGATGTATTCAGGCTGAATGTAAAAGCTTTGGGCATTGATGTACCTGATTGGTGTAGTGTTTAACATGATAAGCAGTTTTCATTGGATCCTGATCTACAGCAGTTGGTGATGTTCTTCCTATCTCTGTGTTTATTTCCATTTCATTTCATGTTCTTCTGACTGACATCTGAATGCATGATATATGATTTACCCTTGTTAGGTACCTTATATCCCAGCTCTCTCAGTCTTGAATGTTTTCTGCTCATATGTGTGTCTGAATATTGTTTTTAATTGACTAAACCAGTGTAGTGGATGATTATTGCCCACTCTCTGATGTGCAAGTTGGTAAAATCGGTATTCAGATGTTTTTGTTAAGATTTAATTGAAAGAGGTTAGGAACATTGGGAGGTGTAAAGCCTGTCGCTGCCTCTTCATGACCTTCCCTTCCATATAAACCTTTTCAGGATCCCGCGTGTTGCCTATGGTTTTGTCCAAGCAGGTCTGGAGTTAAATGACCTCTGGCCTGATCTATAGATAGAATCAGATGCTTTTCCATCTTTCATTCTCATCACTTCGTGTTCCATCCCACCAATCAGTCTTTGATATCCAAATGCTCTAGATGACTAGCCCAATTGAAGCTTACACCTTGAACATAAGTAAATCCTTTCTTGACTCCATTGCTCAATGGCCTTGATGTTCCCTGAGTTATCTACCTTTGCCTAGCTTCCTTCTTCACCCATCCTTGTCTTGTGATGAAACCTTCCTTCCTGATTCTCAACAACCAAACTCAAACAATCAAACAAGTAACCTTGAGCCTATAACTAGCCTAAAACCATAATTTAGAACTTCAAAGACATATATCCTTTGATAATCATAGAGAGATCCCTCTCTGGACCTAGGAGGGCTAGATCCTAAGGTCCGAAAGTGGTTCTATGTTGTCTCATCTTTTGGTCTTTGTCAACCTGGCCAAAACATGGGAACCCCAATGTTCACTAATGAAGCCATCAAAGGTTTAGGCCTCTATGCTACCAAAACTTCCAGGTATATCAAATGGATGTAAAATCTGCATTTATGAATGAAGACTTAGAAGAAGAAGTCTACATGGAACAACCATAAGGCTTCTCATTAACAGACAAAGAAGACTATGTATGCAGACTGAAAAAGGCTCTTTATGGACTGAAATAGGCTCCTCGAGCTTGGTACTCAAGACTGGATAAATATTTGCAAAAACAAGGCTTTAAGAGAGGTGGAGTAGACAAAAATCTGTACATAAAAGCCCATGAAAATGAACTCCTGATTGTTGTAGTATATGTTGATGACATTATGTTTAGAAGCAATAAAGAAGAACTATCAAAAGGGTTTGCTGATGAGATGAAAACAGAGTTTGAGATTTCTATGATTGGAGAGCTCAGTTTCTACTTAGGACTTCAAATTCAGCAAAAGAACACAGGTACATTCATCTCACAGGAAAAATACTTAAAATAAATGTTGAAAAAATTCAAAATGGAGGACTGTAAACCTGTGTCAACTCCCATGATCACGGGATGCAAACTGTGTGCTGATGACAGGTCTACAGATATAGATCAAAAACTCTACAGATCCATGAAAGGAAGCCTGCTATACTTGACAACATCAAGACCAGACATCATGCTAGCAGTAGGACTAGTGGCTAGATATCAAGCAGCACCTAAACAAAACCATCTTCTGGAAGTCAAAAGAATATTTAGATATCTACAAGGAACAGTACAGTATGAACTTTGGTATCCTAAAGGCAAAAGCTTCACCTTGACAGCCTACACAGATGCAGATTGGGCCAGCTGTATGGATGACAGGAAAAACACAACTGGAGGTGCTTTCTATCTAGGAGAAAGTCTGGTGGCATGGTTAAGCAAGAAACAAACATCTATCTCTCTGTCTACAGCAGATGCAGAATATATAGCAGTAGCAACATGTTGTACACAAGTCATGTGGATGAAGCAGACTCTTCAAGACATGAAGGTAAGAATTAATGAACCTATCTCAATTAAATGTGATAATACAAGTGCTATAAGTATATCTAAAAATCCTGTGCTTCACTCAAAAACTAAACATATCCCAATCAAGTATCATTTCCTTCGAGAACAAGTGGCTTGACATATTAATGTGAGGTAATTAGAGGTGAAAGAGACCCTTTTTATAGCTCTACAACAGTCAAGTTCAATAATCAAAGTGTTCTCTCAACAACTCTTATACACTAGTTTGGAGCAGCAGGGTACAAAGTTAGAAGAAGAAGGCCTAAACACATCTCAGAAAGAGGAAATGAAGAGATAGAAATCACACTAGGAAATGTGCAACCCTTTGCCATTGATGTCAAAGGGGGAGGAAAAGCAGATAGGCAGAGGAAGAATTGAATTATTGGTGGATGGGTTGCCATCAATGCTAAAGGGGGAGACTATTGGAAATGTTGTCATTGATGGAAAAGGAGGCAGCAAAGACAGAGAAAGGCAAAGGAGGCAGCAAAGACATAAACAGGCAATGGAGGCAGCAAAGAAGCAAACGAAGGAAGCAAAGGAGATAGGCAGAGGTAGAGGAAGCAAATATAGAGGCAGAACCGTTATCATAGGCAGAGGCAGAGGCAGAGTCGTTATCACAGCAGTAGAGGCAGAGGCAGAGTGACATAAGCAACAGAGGCAGAGACACAACCGTTATTCTGAGAATTTCTACCCCAGCTGGAGGATATATATAAAATTCCGAGAATCGCATACCCCACTGGAAGATACACTAAAGATTGGAGCAACAAAGTATATATATATATATATATATATCTCATTCCGGCTATCATAACCCAAGAGGCAATGTAATGCATATATAATATAAATCTCATTCCGAGAATCGTATACTCCAGTGGCAAAGTATATATTGTGCTTTATATACAAAGGACTAAAGCATATATATATACATATGTATAGCCATATGTAGCGTGAGATTCAAAGAACAAAAGTACCATAAGGCGGGACCCCTTATCCAATCACATCGGAGATTATAAGGGTAGCGGAATGTATAAACCAAAGAATTGCGATTGCGATTAAGAGCCTGGATCCGATGGGCATATAAACAGTGGCTTGATAAGTTTGAAATCCAGCTTAATCGCATCGACTCAAAGCATATATAAGCACATAAAACAAAGTATTATATGGTGGGACCTCTTACCAAATCTCATTCGAGAAAAACAAGGCAGCGGAACGCATAAACCAAAGAATTGCGATTGCGATTGAGAGCCCGGACCCGATGGGCTTATAAACCATGAGTAAAAATTATTTGAAGTCTGGCATGATCACATCGGAACAATCTAATCACATCGGAGAAGATAAAGGGAGCGGAATGTCCATACAGGAACTTGCGATTGCGATTAAGTTTCGGACCCGATGGGTTTATAAAACATAATGAAGAGACCGGAACCCTGCGTAGAAGAGCGGAACCGTGACCAGATGAACAGTGACGACAGTTTATGGTTTTCATTGCACCACCTTTACACGGTGGGCGGTATTTGAGGAGTTGGGATCGATTCCATAGATCATTCGACATGTGGCGAGGTGGACCCACGGAAAACCACCTCCCACTGCGTGCCATCGCGTGTTAACCATTGACCAAAGACGCGGTGCGATATTGATACATACCGTTGATCTGGGAAGATGCCATCAGACAGTGGCTGTGTTCGGAAGGTGTGTGAAGGATAACCCAAGTACGGTGCGCCATCATGCGTTATTTCTCATGCAAGTTGCCCGAGCGATATCCGTCGGATTGGATGTTGCAGCGCGATGGAACGTGAGCCCTCTGATTGGGTCGATTGTTAGCGCTGGGCCCCAGTTTAATTTATATTTCTCGTTGTTAAGGTCTGTGGGTTTAACAAAGGTATGACATTTATAAGTGGCAGCCAGTATTTTATGGATGTCGGGTTGTTTGTATTAGCGAATGTGCATATATATATGTATCGAGATATTACAGTGCGCATGTAAAGAGGTGGTATTATTGCGATTGTGAACATAAAACAATTGTGGTGTATATATGTTCCGCTTGCGGAACGTTCCACATCAACAAGACACTTGCTAAGTACAAAAGCGTTAGAAAATGCCCGATTTACAGTCAGCTGGTATAAAAAGCTCAATTACATGTATGCAGCAGTTACACCACAACAGAGGACAGAAAAGCAAACAAAGCTGAAAAGAGATAAAGCACAGTCACAGAAAAGACAAATGCGCAGCGAGCCAAAAGACTAAATGAGTTGAGCTGGAATTCTCATTGTAATTTGAATGTAAATGTTTTTAATTGATTTTTTTATTGTTTGTGATGCATTGGAAAGTCTCCTGAGGAAAACAAAACTCCCACTGTAATATTGAAATTAATGCATGTTGGTATATTTTCTGAATGAGCGAGTGAAAGAAATGAAAAGGCAGAAAGCGAAGAGGCATGGCTGTCCATTTCGAATTCCCAGTAGAATACAAACAACCATGAAGCTATTTTGTATAAAACAGGGTAATATCCAAAGGGAGAAGGTTGACGAAAGAGAGTGAGAGAAGAAGAGAGTGTGCAGCAGAATTGAAGAGAGTTGAAGAAAATAAGAAAGCTGCAAGAGGTTAGAAAGAGTGAGTGAAGAGAATGCAGAAATGAAGCAGTGAGGCAGAGAAGAAAGAGGAGCTGAGCAGAGAAGAAGGAGGAGCTGAGCAGAGAAGAAGGAGAAGCTGATAGAGAATCTGAGAAGATGCAGAGATGATACAGGGAAGATATGAGAATAGATGAACAACAGAGCAGATGGAACAGAACAGAGCTGATATCCAAGGTAAATCAGCAAGTGTTTCTCTTTTGAAAGAGTAAGGAAGTTGGAGCTTCCCTATCAAGTTGTAGCTTGATAGATGTCAGTTGTAGCTGACTGAGGTAGGAGCCTCCTGTAGGTTGGTGCCTACAGAAAATATATGGGAGTTGGTGCTTCCACATCAAGTTGTAGCTTGATAAAATGTCAGTTGTAGCTGACTGAGGTTGGAGCCTCCTGTAGGTTGGTGCCTGCAGAAAATTGATGGGAGTTGGAGCTTCCTTGCAAGTTGTAGCTTGCAGAATTGAGGTAGGAGCCTCCTGTAGGTTGGTGCCTACATAAAATTAGTGGTGAGAGGGAGTTGGAGCTTGCCTTTGCATCACAACAATAATAAGATGTGGTTTTCTCCCTTTATGGGTTTCCACTTATATCTGGTGTCTATGTGCATGATGTCTATGTGTTGATATGGTATATCTATTCTGCTTAATACTTGCTGCTCACATATTAAGCTTGTTGGTACATTATCTAATCTGCTTATTAATTGTTTCTCACAAATAAAGATTGCTCACATATTATGTTGATCATGAAATGAAGGTGTTAATAAAGTTTAATGAAAAGTTTTAAAAGTCCATGAATGTGTTAAACTGATTCACCCCCCCCCCCCCGCTCAGTTTAACTAAGGGCTCAACAAGAAATATTTTATCCAAGTCTCTTCTCACACTAAAGTATTCCTCATATGGAATTTTTCCAGCCTCAATAGACACATCATTCAAAAGCATGTCATATGGGATATTTATGGTGGGAAAAATGCTCATTTTTGGACATAATCTTGGTAGAAACTTCCAAATCTTAGTGCCATCCTCAACACTCATCTCAGCCAGGAAAGTTCTAACTCAATCGACCGTTTCCTTTTTTCATCACTTTTGGGAGGACTCCTCTAACCTTGAAATCCACCGTTGGAAGTAATATCTTCTCTGCAGAGAAGAAGACATGGAACATAATATAAAATAACATGAAGAGGCTCTTATGCAGCAATTAATCAGGAAACACGACAAACTACATATTCTGAGAAGGGATTATTAGAACCAAGGTAGTTTCATGATCTAATAAGCTTATCATCTCCATCTTGAAAATCAACCCCTCAATCTTGATCCCTTCTAGAAAGAGCTCGGGTCCATGAAACTCTGATCGAATATTTCAACCTTTATTTGGATTCTTGTTCATTGGCTCACTCCCACATAGGATAACCTCCTCAAAAAAGGCTTCAATGGACCATCCAAATGATACATGTGTAATACTCAAGAGGAAACCATCGATCACCTTTTCAATTCACACCTGTTGGTAAATTTTATATGGAGTAAATTAACTGAAGGTATTTAATGCTCAATTACAGGGATGAACAACATCACCCAACCCATAAAAAATTGGGACAAGCATCCCTTCTAGTGTGATTTCCTTAACCGACTATCGATGTTATCTCCAATGTTCGTGGTATGGGAAATATAGAAAAAAAAACCAAAGGATATTCATTAATAAGTACAGGCCACTAAAAATCATCTGGAAGCTCCTCTGCTCTCACTTGGAAGAAACAATATCCCTCTCATGATGGGAGGAAATTTTTTTTAAGGGAAAATCCAAAGAACAAGAAATTATAGGCTGGTGGAATATAAAAATTCCTCAAAATCCTAAAATGTCTCCTCACTCTCCTACTCTTATTCCTTTATGCAAAAAATGGCAACCTCCTCTGTAGTATAATTTCATGTTGAATTTCAATGGTGCCTCCAAAGGAAATCTTAGGGAGGCTAAAATATGAGGATTCATTCATGATCATGCTAGACATATCATCAAGATTTATAGGGGTTACATTGAGCTAGAAAGTAACAATGTAGTGTAACTAGAGGCTCTTATTCATGGTCTTCCATTAGCCCTATCCAATCACCTATTCCCGTTAATTGATGAGGGGGAATCCAAAATCATCATTCAAGTTTCCCTAAATATTCTCAATGGCCTCCCTCCAAGTGCACCACCAAATAGTGATTGGAACACAAAATGAAACTACTATCTCACACAATCTCCCATAAGAGGGAAATAATATTCACTCACACCAGACGTAAATCCAATTCTTTGGTTGACTTCTTAACTAATAAAGGAGTGGAGGATCGCACCTATCTTCAATATTGTTCTCTAATCTCCCCTCCTCTCTGATCCAGGTGGATATTGGTGGCCATCGACCTATTCCACTTGGGGCCCCACCATTGTATCTTTTAGTTTTTCAGTTTCGGCACAACTTACTATTTTTAGCATTTTTTCGGGTCCTGAACTTCCGAAGCCGTTTTGAGGCCCTAAACGACGTTTTTTGGGGATCGTTGCTCCAATTACTATGATTCCATTCTAGAACATATATTTATAGTTATCAGTTGTAGTCCTCAGATAGATATTTCTAATGATGTATCATGTGCGTCAAACGGAGATAGTATGCCAAAGTTACGACCCCGGGAAGTTGAAACACCAATTTACCCAAACGGGGCCCATTTTTGTGGCGCTTCATCTCCTAGGGTTAGGTTTTTGGATGTTTAGGATTTTCCATTGTTTCTCTATAATAAATAGGCCCTCGAGCCTCATTGTAACATAGTTCAAAGGCCTGTAGCCACCACATCTCTTCTCAGAGATAAGCTACTATCGCCCTAGCTAGTTTATTTCCATTCTGTCTATAAGCAACTTTTAGTTCTTTGATATTAATGAAATGAAGCGTTATTTCGACTGCATCTTTGTATTTAGGGTTATATGTGTATTTTTTTGCGTTCCTGCATAAATTTGAATCAGTGGTATTAGAGCGGTCTACTTTTTCTCAATCCTTCTTGGCATGTCCCCAAAGAGGTCGGGGTATAAGGAGTTAGAACTCGATCTGGTTGAAAATTTGCAAGATCAACCTCGCAAACCTTGACGATCGCCCATGGGGGACGAAAAGAAATATGAGGGAGCAGGAGATCCTATCAAAATATTGGTTGAGGAGGCCCTCGAAAAACAAAGGAACGCGATGATGGATAAATTTGCCCAGATCCTTCAACGACTGCCCACCGGCGACGCATCTGCATCCAACAGCCACTTCGGAGGCGCGACTACCTTTAAGGTACAAGTAAGCTTTGACATTCCCATATTTGAGGGTCAAATAGATGCAGATGTCGTAGATATATGGTTGAATCTATTAGAAGGATATTTCTCGGTTCATGACTTTTCTGACCGGGAGAAGATTATTTTTTCACTCCTCAAAGCTAACCCCCATGTCAAGGACTGGTGGGAAACCTACTATGAGAAAAAGGATGAGACAAAACCCTCTCTATTCTCAGTAGTAACGACTTGGAATTCTTTTTGGGGCACCATCAAGGAACAATAATATCTCGTGGGGAGCTATGCGGACAAGTACATACAATGGACCACGCTACGACAACAAAGGGATTAGGATGTGCATGAGCTGACGAATCTGTTCCATACCCTGCGTACAAAGTTGGGTATCAAATATTCAGAGAAATATTTGGTGCTAAAGTATCGTAGTTGTCTGCATAGATACATTTAGGAGGAAATGGAGTTCCTCGACATCTCCTTGCTTGGTACGAAATACCGGTATGATCCCAAGATTGAGCAAAAATTCAAACAGAAGAAGCGAGACTTTGGATCTATGAATCAAAATCAAGGGAAAGATGCCCCCAAACTGTAGAACAAAGGACAGAGCCAAGGCATGGTGGCCCAAGAAAACCTGCCAAAGCCATAGGCAAAGAATAATACCGCGAAGCTAAGCAAGGACACAAGAAAGTGGTGTGAGTTCCATAAGAGCTCCACTCACAACACAAGTGAGTGTCGGGCCAAGAAGTTGCTAGTGCCCGAGATGAGAGCTTTTGAATCATATGCATGCTCAAACTCTGAATCAAAACGTGAAAAGTGGAATGACAAAGGGAAATAGATTATTGATGCAGAGCCCAATGCCACTGTTGCCACTGCGAAGATCTAGAAGGAGGAACCAGAAGATCCAGAGGAGGAGGAGCATCTCTTCTACTCCCAGATGTGGGTAAAGGGTTCCATGCTACAGTTCATTGTCGACAATGGGAGCCAAAAGAACCTCATTTCCGTAGATGCCATGAAGCGGTTGGTCTTGCCAACCACTGCACACCCACATACATACACCATCGGGTGGTTTCACCAAAGACGGGATCTCTGCGTCAGCCAACAGTGTCGCCTTCCCTATAAGATCAAGCCATTCACAGACGAGGTATTATGTGACATTGCTCCTCTTGATGTTTCTGATGTATTATTAGGCCAACCATACTTGTGGAAGTGATATGATGTGTATGAGTCCTGGCCTCGTGTTTTTATTGTTACTTTGGGAAATAAGCTGTACAGGATACCAGAGGTACCACCGCCTACTGCTATCTCTTTGGTTACTGCAAAACAATGCAGTAAGCTCATTTCCCAAACTAGGAAATTTGATTTTGTAATGATCTGCCCCTAGGGCAAGAAGAATACTGTGGCCATGACCTTCAAACAGGGATCCTCTGCATGACAACAGCAAATGGACAAGGCTATGGAGGAGTACGGGGACATCTTCACCTCACCCAGAGGGGTTCCTCTGCACTGTTAGGTCAAGCACCCCATTGATCTGATCCCAAGTGCACTGCTACCCAATGGACCGATCTATCGGCACTCTATTCTGGAGAACAATGAAATCAAGAGGAAGATTCAGGAGCTATTGCAGAATGGTCACATTCGGCTAAGTTCATCGCCCTGTGGGAGCCCGATCGTGTTGGTACAGAAAAAGGATGGGACTTGGAGACTCTGTATTGACTATCGGGCATTGAATAAGATCACTGTCCTGAATAGGTACCCGATTCCACGGATTGATGACCTTATGGACCAACTCAAAGGGGGGAAATATGTTAGCAAGATCGACTTGATGTCTAGGTATCACCAGGTACCAATCGAACCCTTCGATGTGTGGAAGACTGCCTTCAAAGCCAAGGAGAGCCTTTTCTAATGGTTTTTCATGCCTTTTGGGTTGACGAATGCTCCTGCAACCTTCATGAGGTTGATGGAGGACATATTGCGGCCATTCACCAACTCATTTATAGTGGTGTACTTGGATGACATTCTGATCTTAACCAGACTTGGGAAGAGCACCTCCACCACATTCTACAAGTCCTCCAAATAGTGAGGCAATACAAGTTGTGTGCCAATTTCGAGAAGTCCACTTTTGGCATGACCCAGGTTAAATATCTAGGATAGATTACTGATGAAAGGGGGGTGCATGTGGATCCAACCAAGATCAAAGTCATTTGGGATTGGCCAGCCCCAACCACTCTAACATAGCTTCATATCTTTCTAGGTCTTGCTAATTTCTACCGCAAGTTCATGTTGGGATTCTCTCATATCACTTAGCCCTTGATGCAAGTCACCAAGGGAGGAGCGAAAGAAAAATGATTTTGGTCGGATTCTCAACAGAAGACGTTTGTAGAATTGAAACATTGCCTTTGTTCTACCCTAGTGCTCACATTACCAGACTTGCAATGACCATTTGAGATTGAGATAGATGCCTCTGACTATGCTATTGGGGCAGTTCTTACTCAACAGGGGCATCCAGTGACATATCACAGTGAGACTTTTTCTGACACAGTTTGCAAGCATCCCACTTATGACAAAGAAACGTATTCCATTTTGCAAGCTTGTCGACAATTGAAGCATTAAATTTTGGGAAAGGAAACAGTCATCCACACAAAACATCGACCCCTACAGTTCATACAGACACAAGGGAAGTTGCAGAATGATTGCCATCAAAAGTGGTCCACATATCTGCAACAATTTCATTTGAACATCAAGTACAAGAAGGGTAGCACCAATAATATTGTAGATTTACCTCAGGCGATCACCGATCGTGGCGCTAACCATCGTTCTCAACTATTGTGGGCATGATACTTATGATTGGCTGCTTCTCTACAAGAGCGATCTAGAATTTGGCCACACATACAAGGCACTCTTGGCGGGTACGCAAGTTCCAAATTTTCACCTCCAAGATGCACTGTTATGTCACCTAGGATACCTTGTATTCCTTCAAGTGAGCGTGCCAAGATGACATGGGAATCACACTACAGTCCAGTCACTGGGAATTTCGGGGTCGAGAAAATAGTGGCAGTACTGCAGAAGTATTTCTATTGGCCGAACATTCGACAAGATGCCGGGAAGTACATCAGATCCTGCACTGCTTGTGCTGTTTCCAAACTGACCATCAAGAAGCAAGGCCTCTATACTCTGCTACCTACCCCTAGTAGACCTTGGGAATCCATCTCTATGGATTACATGTCAGGCCTTCCTTCTACTAAGGATGGAAACCATTATGTTTTCATGGTCATCGAAAGATTCTCGAGGATGTCCATTATGACGACCTGTAAGAAGAATATCACAGCAGAAGCCACTGCTAAAATATTCTTTGAACAAGTGTGGGTGCACTTTGGGATCCCACAGTCTATCATATTAGATTGGGACAGTAGTTTCCTTAGCACATTTTGGTCTAGCCTCTAGTCACTTTTGGACACCAAGTCCACAGCTTTCCATCCCAAAACTAATGGCCAGACATAGGTCATCAACAAGATGATTGTACACATTCTGCACATGTACAATTCAAAGCATCCACGCACATGGGATGAGAGCCTCCCCTATGTACAACATAGTTATAACCAGGCTCTCCACAGCTCAACCGACCACAACCCCTTTTAGGTGGGCATGGGTTCCTTTCGCTATGTCCCATTGATGTAGCCATGCCATTTGCGGCTACTGAGGCCAATTCGGCTCATGTCCAGTATGAAGCTGACAAAGCGAACATATTCATCGAGCGCATTCAACACATCTGCCAACAGGTTCATGACATATTGGACAGAGCCAATTCTAAGTACAAGCAATGACATGATCAACATCAAGTGCCACACAACTTCCAGGTGGGCGACAAAGTGTGGCTACATTTGTAGAAGGAGCGCCTCATAGGACCCCACCGCAAGCTTCACCTGGTCCGATATGGGTCATACAACATAACTAAGGCTATAGGGAATAATGCCTTTGAGCTCAGCATTCCACCATTCCTTGGTCTGCACCCAGTATTCAATGTGGACCGCCTTCGTCCCTACTTCCCACCTCTACTGGACACCTTTGACATTGCAGAACAAATCCCACCAACAGAGTTAAAACCAGAATGCATAAAACATGCCACCATAGATTGTATCATGGACATGCAAATCAGGAACACTCGCCAACATAATATCCAATTGTATCATTTTGTTAAAGTTGGCCAACTCCTGCACCAAGGCAAGTGGTTCACCAGGGACCAAGTTCAGCAGAAGTTTCCTCATCTCATGGAGGAACTCAATGCAATGGGGACCATTGCTTCCTAAGGGGGGAGGAATGATCTAGGTGGATATTGGTGGCCACCTGCCTATTCCACTTGGGGCCCCACCATTGTCTCTTTTAGTTTTTTAGTTTCGGCAAAACTTACTATTTTTAGGAGTTTTTCGGGTCCTGAACTTCCAGAGCTGTTTTGAGGTAGTCCTCGTATAGATATTTCTAACGATGTATCATGTGAATCAAATGGAGATAGTATGCCAAATTTACGACCCTGGGATGTTGTAACACCAGTTTACCCAAACGGGGCCCATAGTTTTGGCGCTTCATCTCCTAGGGTTAGGTTTTTGGATGTTTAAGGTTTTCCATTGTTTATCTATAATAAATAGGCCCTCGAGTCTCATTGTAACATAGTTAAGAGGCTTGTAGCTGCCACATCTCTTCTCAGAGATAAGCTACCAATGCCCTAGCTAGTTTATTTCCATTCTGTCTGTAAGCAACTTTCAGTTCTTTGATATTAATGAAATGAAGTGTTATTTCCGCTGTATCTTTGTATTTATGGTTATATGTGTATATTGTTGCGTTCCTACATAAAAATGGATCACTCTCCCAACTTGGATTTCAAATGCTACATTATCACTCACCAATACTTGAACCCCCTAGATGTGGGTGGCATTTGATTCAACTTATCTCTCATGCATCTACCACCCCATGCATTAACACTAGACACATGGTATTTTGAATCTCCCAATTTCACTTGCTAGCACACACCTTTACTATTCTTGATGAGCCTCCTATTTTTAAACAATCTTCTTCGTAGAATCAATTGGTACCTCGCCTTCATACCACATTTGTTTTTCTCTCCCCTCCATTGCTGGTAGTGTTCCATATGGATATCCGACCTCCCTCTACTTGACTATTTCATAATGTTCACTTGCATTATCCTCTGATACACTCACCTTTCCCACTCAAAACTCACTGGTCACTCCCCTTCCACCTTTTGAGTCTAGCCATCATGGTTAGAGAGGGAGGATGCATATGATGGGGAAAAGGATGTTGTAGACATGGGAAAATTCATTATGTTGTTGACTATGATGAAATCACATAACTCTTTGATTTTGATATTCCTCAGGACATTCACCACAAGGTCGCTTACTTGGAAGTGGATGAGAGAAGGTGGCTTGGGGATGGGCAATGGGTGCTCTAAAAACTCCTAGATAGATTCCTATGGAGACAACAACAAGTGAGAGATGATGTTGAGTACAAAGTTGCGGAGGCCAATGCCCTTTTCAAACAATATTGCCAAACACTATTTCAACTTTCTCACCTCTTTGGAGTTTCTTTCCCTCGATCCTGTCCCACCCACTGCCTCCTCCTCTAGCTCCCACGATGGAAGGAACTCCTCTTTGCCTGCCTCCCCCTCCCCCTTTTCCC
Organism: Pinus albicaulis; assembly: GCA_034641835.2. NCBI lineage: Eukaryota > Viridiplantae > Streptophyta > Pinopsida > Pinales > Pinaceae > Pinus > Pinus albicaulis. The sequence goes on along the minus strand of CM076569.1, from coordinate 644,978,628 downwards.
TTATTGAAACTATCATGCAAAATGATAAGGCTAAAATAGCTAAGCAAGTTGAGAGCTCCCGTGAATGTCGCATTATTGAAGATTTTCTGGAGGAAACTATGGCTTGAGGGCCACCCAGTCACATGCAAGATCCGTAGCCGAAGGTCACAAAGGAGAATACATTTAATACTTGGAGTTCCTATGGATTCCAAATTATTGAAGAGAAACTAAAGGAAGATGTTGGTCTAGAGTTTCCCTACAGTGTGTATGTCTCCTCTCTATCCTCCAAAGGAAAACAACATGATTAATCTGTTTTTCCAATGACTAACAATCTCAATTTTGGGCATACTGTAGTAGAGGTTTTTATATTTTGGTTCATAGTTTTCTCAGACACCCTTCTTAGCTTAGTTTAAAATTGTCTTTATTCTTCAAAACTGAGTTTATCATTCATTTTTCTGGACTCTCAGTCTCATTATAGGGCTAGCTAGTCTCCCCTTGACAGGAAGTTGGTCCCATGAAGGGTATCACCACTATAAATATTTTGTTCCATTTTTTATAATCTAAAGATCTTAAATTGCTTACAAAAAAAAAAATGTTCGCTATCATTATTAGATTACAACAAAATTCCTCAACGATTATAAGTCTCTTTTTGAGTTCATAGTGACTCCTTGCTAGAAGAACAATATCATCAACATAAAGAAGAAGGAAGATGACTATATTAGTAGGCATCGGACCAACACATGCTGCATCTTCAAAACAATTCTCAAAATTGTCAATGCATATGTCAAAAGGGGTAGGACATGGGAACCCTTGATTGAATCCTATTTTATATTTAATTTATTTTTACCACCCCTTAGTGCTTCTAAAAGTGGTAATAACATTCTCATACAACCTTACTACAAGAAATCTCAATTCAAAAATGGATATTTTATCTCTTCTAACATATTCCAAAGGTTAGTTGTGGGAATTGTATCAATATCTTTCCTAAAATCAGCGAAACAACAAATAAGATTGGTTTTATTATTGTGACACTCCTTTTAAATGATTCTATGCATGGTAGTGTGGTATATAATAAATAATGATAGGTTCTAAATTAGGCCTAGCCTTTAGCTCTTGTGTAGCTTTATGGCCATATGTTGATCTTGTTTTTCAAAATACTTCTATAAAAATTTACTAAAATGGGGTTAATCATGATTGTCCTATAATTAGAGTGACAACTCTTATCCCCACATTTAAAAATAAGTACAATGAGGATTTGAGCCCAAATATTAATGAAGCACTACTTCACTACTAAATTAAAGAGCTTGAGTATGAGAGGGATGAGGATAAGCCCTCCAACTTTTAAAATTTAATTTTGGTCGCCTTCAATGTCTTTCATTTTCCCTTTAGTGAGTCACTTAACCCCAAAAGTTATGTCTTTTGTAGAAAAATCTCATCCTCCATAGAAATGTTTGGAATGTTGTCTAGGACATTAGGGGATTCACAAATATTTTAAAAGTAGGAATTATGTAGTATTTGTTTTACATTTTTTTCATTTTAATTAGGGATTTGCATCTCTTAATTTCTAATATTTTAAGGACTTGTTAAAGGTATCCCTGATGAATTATCTAACACGTTTATAGTCATTATTATACCAAAGGTTGGAAATTTTATTTTTATTTTGACACAAAACTTCAAGGGACATTTTTTTTTCTTATGAAAGTAGAGATAGTAGTCCTAAAATTATGATAGAGGTATTCAATATGTGTGATGGGTGATTTAATTGTGAGTTAAATCCTTGTCATTTAATTGTTGACCCAAGGTTTTTGAACTGATGAGGTATACATGTGCTATATGTACTAGGTTATTTTTTATCATAATAGATTAATCTAATGTAAGAACTAAATGAAACCAAATCAATACAATCCAATCCAAACATAAAGAAATTGAAATCACACATGCACAAAGGAAATAAAAATTTCTTTGAATTGAAATCACACTGTACTTGCATAAATGAAATCACACCACACTTGCATAATTGAAATCACACTTGGTAAAATGAAATCACACCACACTTGCATAATGGAAATCACACTTGCAGAAATGAAATCACAATTGCTGGAATCAAAACACATTTGTTGGAAAGAAAATCACACATGGTGGAATTAAATGGCATAATTACACAATGTTAACAATATGTAGTGCAAACTGTGGTTGATGGGGCCCCTCCATTCCTCAGTAAGCACACCAAACAACTATCACATCTTCAAAGTAACAATATACTAGAGAATGCTGGACTGAACTATTTGATTTTATTGATTGGAAGAATAGAATTGTTGAATGGAATTATTAGATAGATAGATAGATGGGCTATTTTGAAGGATATACCCCTGTTTAAATAAAAAATGAGGATAACTGATCAATAAATACAAATCCCTCAAATCTCTCATAAATCCACATTTATCTCTTGTGGTTACAACCAATCATATAAAAATACAAGATATAAATCCTCTCCAAATTCTCTCATATTTTTGATAGGGACACATATCAAAACATCGATGATTCTTCTCCTTTGAACGTGCTTCACTTAATGTTCCACATCTTCCTCAAATATTCTGGAAATCCTCATGAGTTGGAATTTTAAATTCGAATTTGTAGTTAGTTAGCCAAATAGGACCCTTCTAGAATCTCCAAGTAGGCCTACATATTACAAAACTCATCACTTTTAGAGATATATGAAAACATGTTAATTTCCTAATATTTAATCATAAATTCTCTTAAAATACTTGAAATAAGTGACTTGGAAAATAACAATGACCCTATGGTCATGAAAATGGTTACTAATGTAGGGCTTATTAACGTTAAATAGTTACATGATGAGGGTAAAATGATGGAAATGAGGGTGAAAGTGGATGACATTTTGGTGGCCCAAAAATGTGAATCAAAGATTTTATATTAATTCAAAGGATCACATTATTCCATAATGTTTCTCAAACACGTATTGGCCTCACTCATAGTAGATTTATTTGGTAATATATGCATACCTAAATACATCACAAATTTGAAAAAATGCAAATATTTACATAAATTTACTGGATTTGTTTTCTAAAATAACCCATGAGGCCAAGAGACAACCAACTATCATAAGAAATATTTAGGATTTTCTGGAGCAATATGATCTCAGATGACAAAGATTTGAATTCGTAGTGAACGTATTTGGTTTCCATACAGTCAAGCTTCTCTTGGATACGCCACTTGTGAGAAAATGACCATTTTATCATGTATTTCCCATAGATTTTGTTGAGTGTGATCCATGAAATCTATGTTGTTGGGCCTCGCTGAGATGATCCAAGGAAATACTTAGTTTTCGGCTAGTACTAGCACTCTTTTCTATTGTTGAGATGCTTACTGTTGAGGGAAAAGGACGAGAAGGTGGCGAGTCCATTGTTTCTTCGTGACCCTGCTCATATTTTTATTTTTGCATCTGAAAGCCCCTCGCCTCCATTCCTCTTCGCGACAATAGAAGTGTTCAATATTATTCCTACGTGATAAGGGATTTAATATAGTATGTAAATCCTTTAAGAAGAGATCAAAATTATCTTTATCCAAAAAAAACATATGTTAGCTAAGTTCTCTTTAAAAAAAAAAACACTTTATACATAACAACATTTATTTCAGTATCATGGTCATTTAAAAATTCAATTCTTTTTTTTTCATATATAATGATATCTAATATCACGTAATCCACGATAGTAGCATGCTACTTATGAATATAAGTCATATTGCCCGATTTTTAGACCATTAGAAATTATTAAATCTTAATGATTGTATAATTTAAATTATACAATCTTGATCATTGTATAATTTAATTAGTTAGCTAAACCAAAAATCTCATCTAACCATAAATGAATATGATTAAAATCATTATTTGATCCGTTAAAATTCTAACATTAAAGTTGTTACAATCATTTTTTCAAATTATAAATATATTATTTTAAATCTTTATAATTTTTTTTAAATTTTACTCATTTTTTTAATGAACATTGAACAACAAAACATTGATACTTAATCTCTTCACTGTATAATTTTTTATATAAAAAAATTTAATAAACAATTGGACAAAAAATGTTGTATACAGCAGAGTCAAATGTAAAATCTCTTCCAAGTCAACTTTTATACTTATATAATAAAATATAATATGTTAATAATGTTTTGAAATATAAAATGCAAAAGATGGCCTATTACTTCCACCTGCAGCGTGTAATAGAATCCTTTACTATATAATTAAAAAGTGATTGGAATAAAAATGTAAGCTGTATTATTGAATTGACTAAAATAGAGTTTCAAAGCGTAGTTGAAGGCTGCATCTCAACCTGTAACATACATTGATAACTTCACATGGAAATGCCAGGAGTTAAATTTTTTTATACAAGTTACCAAGTTACCCATGGGTAACTATCCAAATCACTATTAAATATTCCTTACTCATCATTACATAGAACGTTCACCAGTTCATAGTGTAACCTTAGAATAAGAATAGTAATTTTCTTAACCATTAACAACCTCTATTGTAGTACAATAACATAAAACTGTATGATGTAACCTTCCATTCATTTCATTACTCATGTAGTCATCACTTACTTGAAATTATGAACATCACAACAAGAAAAGAATCAACATCATCAACTTGACACAATAATTAATCACATCATTGAACACCAATATACCCTGGAAACCCCGTAGGGTGAAAACCATCAACATTTAATTTTATTATTAAATTTTCATGAGGGTGTTTAGCCCTCACTCATTGGCTTATAAGGGATACCATCCCTTAACCATTGTTATAAATATTACAGGGAAATATACAAATATCTAGCTTAAATCCATTACAATAAATATGATAAAATTTACCCTTAATCTTCATATCTTCATATCTTCGTGGCATGGATGCCCTACAATGGACAATCATATATTGGGTCATCCTGCAGCTCGCACTCATTTGCATACCATAATAATTTACCTGCCACCAGTTTAAGCATAATATTTCCTTTGTACATGTCACCATCATTCCTTGCTAATGTTTCCTCAACATACATTGATGTCAAGATTCATAAATTATTTATCAACCATTTCATATATCTATACTAGAGAGGCTTCTCCATCTACTCTTGTATATTCATGACATGAAAGTAAAATACCTTGACATTCTCCCTTTAACACCACATACTGCATATGTGCTAGTTATAAGTCATCACATTAACTAATGTTTCCCCCGCATAAGCACACATTCCTGCAAGACAATAGCTACATCTCCCCAACATTTCTTTAAAAGAACTGATATAACAGTTACGATATTCGTTCATGCGATTTACATAAATTTAATCAAAATAAATAACCCTTAAGATATTGCTTTTGGTGCACGAAAGGAAAGCTAACATAACAAATGTTGTTCCCATGCATGCAAATGCATACAGATTCCAAAGGAGCCTTCCCAAAGGAATGCTTAACACAACAGAGCACATAGCTTCCTAAAGAGTCTTTCCAAAGAGATGCTTAACACAATAGAGTATCCAAACACTTGTTTATAGTAAAGCATACAAATACATGTCTTCAATTCAAATATTATACCAATATTACCCATATATAAATCCCAAGGAAACTAACAAATTAATATGGTTTTTATGCATGTATTCCATCTTCTTTTCCAAAGATTCTTTCCCTATGTAGGCTAACTAAACATGCTATCATTTCCCACATACAAATGTATATTATTTCCAATGAAAGATGATACAAATATGGCATGTATATACATGATCTTGTTCTGAAAGAAACTAACATAATAATTATGATAGCATAAGTAACCACAAATAATTCTTCTCGAATAAACATTATAACTCAATATTTCTTCTTATCCATGCAAAGAACATATCTCTATAATGACTATTATTTTCACATGCAAGATCTTATCATAATAGCTCTTCTTTATTGTAACGTAACAAAATCACTATTCTTTGTGCATGCAAGAGCTTATCATAACAACTCTTATTTAATATACATAGGACATAATCCCTTCTTGGAATTACACCATCATTAGCTATTCTTTTCCTGTAAACAAATACATAATTCCTCCTCAAAAGGAAGTCAATATAACCTAGATTCTTTGTCTTTCTACATGTAGCTTCTCCCAAATAAAATCATGTAGTTTCTCCCAAGAAAAGCTAATATAATATTTGATTCCCTTATGCATACAAATTATGTTTCTTTTCTAAAAAGTATATTTTCCAAAAGAATCTAACATAAACTAACATAATAGTTTTGTTAGAATAAAGGTACCCACATATTTTTCCTAAATATTAAAAGATAGCTTAATAGTTCTTTTATCCATACAAAGAACATACCTCTATAACACAATGGCTATTCTTGGTGCATGCAAGAGAGATAACTCTCCCTCTTTGTGCATGCAAGAGAGATAGTTTTTCCTTTAATGTAGGCAACACATATTCTCTTCTTAGAATTCTATCATCATAAAATACTATTATAAGGAAAAATATTAACATAATACCAATATTTTCAATAGATTATTCTTTAAAAAAGAAATAACATAGTAACTTTCCTTATGTATTTTACCATGGTATATCATATAATAACAATAGCTTTCTAAAAGATTAACATAACAATATTTTCAAAAACTGACATAGATTATATCTTTTACCATGGTAATTTACTAAGATCAATATATTTTACTAGTGTATGTATTTATAGAAATACGAGCTAAGTATAGCTTATCTCTTACTGTTGTAGATAGAAATATTTTATTTATAAAAGGTTAACATAATTCAAGAATTCTTTTCCAGAAAACGCATTAATTATCTTGAAACCATCTACACATTTTCAAGTATTAAATAATTAAATCTTCCCAAAAACATACTGTTAGTGATTATCCACTATCGTTATAAATAAATATAACTGTGTAGAATTTTAAGACAATTAATAGGACAACTTATCTTTCCAAAACCTGAGTTCTTAGCTGCAAATATTTCTTGCAGAAAAATGGTCAGCTCTGACTGTTATGTGTAGTCTCTTTCACTGCTGTGAAAAAATACATGCAGTATTCAATTCTTTCCTCTGAATTATTTCCATACATCGACCATTAGGAAATAAAACAACAAAACAACCATCATTTTCTTCAAAAGTTAGTGCTACTATGATGACAAATAGTAACAATTTATAATGGAGTTTTGTAGGGGAGACACGCAAAGATGCATATCAGAGGACAAATTCCTGCCCCTTCCTCCTCCGTAAGATTACATTTCATATCGAATAATACTTGGCAGTTGCAACTGCACGAACCCTAACGAATTCTTGAAAAAAAAATTCCATATTAATAATATTTGTTATTTAATTCCACATCTAGTTACGTGGTTTTTAGGGATGTTACATACTCCCCCCTTAAGGGAACACCATCCTTGGTGTGCTTCTCTCACTGAAACTTAAACTTATACTCATGATATAATAATATAAACAACCCAAAGGGGGTCCTTCCCCTTCACAATGAAACACTTTCTTTTCCTTAAATTCCATTAATTGAAACAATAATGTTTTTATCCATAGTCATAAGTCATAAGCATGTATATCTCAAAGAAAATATTCCATTTTAATTTTTAACCACTTATCCACTATTCAAATTCATTAAAATATAGAAAAATACTATATACCAACTTACCATTACTTACTAATTACTATTGGAAGTAATGATGGCTTTTACACAAGCTCTCTGAGAATGGTTGAACAACCTATCAACACTCCATGGAAAGAGCTTGTAATGTATGACTAACAAATTCAACCACATTAATCACATAGTTGCAATCAAAGGAAATAATTGCAACTATCAAACATTCATGTAATATCAATAGATGTTTTAATCAGAGTACTTCCACATGTACTTAGAGAGCACCAACCCTCTAATCAATGCATCATGTGAAAATTGTTTTGGCTCCTGCTAAAGACATCCTCACAGTACTTCAACAATTACTCAGAGAGCGCCTAGCTCTCTAATTGTACCAGTGGTCAATCAATGCACCATGGGCATATCCTAGCCTCTACTAAGACATTCAAACAAATTAGTAATAAATTAAATGAAATTATACATTCAGTAATTCATTTTCCGAGCGCTAAGCTCCTTTCCTCTTAATATCTACATAAGATATTTACAAAATCATATAAAAAATCATTTTAATATAACACATAACTTATTAATTAACTTTTTCCGCTATGAGAACCACAATGGTAAACAAAATGCTCCTCCCAACCCAGGGGAGTTGGTTTCCATAACCAAATCGACTATTTTTCACATCAAGATAGTCATTTGATAAAATACCATTCCAGGTCTAGTATGGATTCCTCTTGGAAACATCATGCCTATTCCTCTAACATCGTCCTGTCTATAAGGAATTTTGGGCCACCTCCAAAAGGCTCCAAAATAAATAGATTGCCTCAGGTTTTTCCCCTTCACCATATTGGCCAAATCTCTTCCCTAATGAGATCATATATCTCTAGGGAGAGGAAATCCGGGCAGGTAAGCGCCATCAACCCCTCCGGGCAGGCAATCACCATCAACCCACGGCCTTCTAGCCTTTCATAAGTGTTGTCAACTTTCTGGCATGTTAAATTTCTCTTTTAGCATTGTTTCCCATAATAAATTACATAATGAACTATGTACACATTATACATAAAAAAAGAAACTTTATGTACATCATACGTCATACTTAGCCCTCCACATGGGTCCAATGATATCTAGATTAATAGGGAACATGATAACATACATGTGTTATACATTATTATTTCCCAAATAACACAATCATGTACATTATAACATGATACTTTAACATTTACTATTGAAATTCGCATTACAATGTTTGCGATGTTTTTACTTTCACAGGTTTTCTTTTGTCATTAAGCTACCCATGCTTACTATAAGCAACAATGCTAATCCTAAATATGCATTTCTTAAGCATGTATTATCTTACGCAATTATTTTAATTTTCTGCATACAATGTTTTCATGCATACAATTATATACAAATATTCATTAATGCATATGTGTTAATAACGATTAGGGTATGAGTGAAAACATTTCCAATTCCCACAATGTTTTGTTACCAACAAACGGACACATGAAGTTATTACCATAATCAGTTGTTCACAACTTTCAAATAGCTTTATTCAAAATCGATTCGTGCATATACTTTCATTAGTTAGTCATTCCTAACTAATAAATGCTATTAATAAACTTAATGCATCCATGACACAACTTATTCAAAAACTAGTCATTCAATGCCACAATAATCTTAATGCATCCATGATGACTCATTCAAAAATGACTCAATCAACTAGTCATTACAGTCAAGTCTCACTACTTGACCCATTAAGTATTTTTAACATCTAAAAGGATTCATTCAATTTAATTTTAAAACACTCTATCATCTTATACAAGGACCTTCTTCATCTTTTGTATTCATGCATTAGTTTCACACACCATCACTATACACATTTATTTTTTTCAAGTAATGCATGGTAACTTTAGTTATGTTTGTTAAATGTATGAGTAATATGTCATATACCTAGATGTTAATAGTCAACTCTCACTTTCACTAGTGAGTACTCAGGTTGTTCATAAGTACAACAAAGGTTTTATTGTCTTTTATCCTCAAGAATATCCTATGTTATGAAAACCGTTTTCCAACAACATTTATTACTTTTTTATTCTCCAATGTAGTTATAAACATGAATCACACATTGAACTACTACATATATCATTGAATATGTAGATTGCTAGAATCATATATCAATCAATATGTAGATTTCTAGAATCATACCTTAATTGAAGTCCATTAGTAGTATACCTCAATTTATTTTCGCTTAACAAATCCCAAAGGTGCCAATGCTGCAACCTTTAGCTCTAATGCCACTTGTAACATACATCGATAACTTCACAGGTAAATGCCAGGAGTTAATTTTTTTTATGAAAGTTACCAAAATACCTACGGGTAACTATCCAAATCACTATTAAATATTCCTTACTCATCAGTACATAGAACGTTCACCAGTTCATAGTGTAACCTTAGAATAAGAATAGTAAGTTGCTTAACCATTAACAACCTCTATTGTAGTACATTAACATAAAACTGTATGATGTAACCTTCCATTCATTTCATTATTCATGTAGTCATCACTTACTTGACATTATGAACATCACAACAAGAAAACAATCGACATCATCAACTTGACACAATAATCAATCACATCATTGAGCACCAATATACCTTGAAAACCCCGTAGGGTGAAAAAACAACGTTTAATTTTATTATTAAACACTCGTGAGGGTGTTCAACCCTCACTCAATGGCTTATAAGGGATACCATCCCTTAACCATTGTTATAAATCTTACAAGGAAATATACAAATATCTAGCTTAAAACCATTACAATAAATATGATAACATTTACCCTCTAATCTTCATATCTTCATATCTTCATATCTTGGTGGCATGGATGCCCTACCATGGACCATCGTACATTGGATCATCCTGCAGCTCGCACTCATCTGCATGAACCATAATCATTTACTTGTCACCAGTTTAAGAATAATATTTCCTTTGTACATGTCACCATCATTCCATGCTCATGATACCTTCAACATACTTTGATGTCAAGATTCATAAAGTATTGATCAACCATTTCATATATCTATACTAGAGAGGCTTCTCCTTCTACTCTTGTATATTCATGACATGAAAGTAAAATACCTTGAAATTTTCCTTTTAATGTCACATACTGCATATGTGCTAGTTATAAGTTATCACATTAACTAATGTTTCCCTCACATAATCACACATTCCTACAAGACAATAGCTACATCTCCCCAGCATTTCTTTAAAATAACTAATATAATAGTTACGATATTCGTGCATGCGATTTACATAAATTTAATCAAAATAAATAACCCTTAAGATATTAATTTTGGTGCACGAAAGTAAAGCTAACATAACAAATGTTGTTCCCATGCATGCAAATGCATACGGATTCCAAAAGAGTCTTCCCAAAGGAATGCTTAACACAACAGAGCACATAGCTTCCTAAAGAGTCTTTCCAAAGGAATGCTTAACACAACAGAGTATCCAAACACTTGTTTACAGTGAAGCATTCAAATACATGTCTTCATTTCAAATATTATACCAACATTACCCATATATATATCCCAAGGAAACTAACACATTAATATGGGTTTTATGCATGTATTCCATCTTCTTTTCCAAATATTATTTTCCTATGTAGGCTAACTAAACATGCTATCGTTTCCCACATACAAATTTATATTCTTTCCAATGAAAGATAATACAAATCTTGCATGCATATACATGATCTTGTTCTGAAAGAAACTAACATAATAATTATGATAGCATAAGTAACCTCAAATAATTATTCCCGATTAAACATTGTAACTCAATATTTCTTCTTATCCATGCAAAGAACATATCTCTATAATGACTATTATTTTCACATGCAAGAGCTTATCATAATAGCTCTTCTTTAATGTAACGTAACACAATCACTATTCTTTGTGCATGCAAGAGCTTATTATAACAACTCTTCTTTAATGTACATAGGACATAATCCCTTCTTGAAATTACACCATCATTAGCTATTCTTTTCCTGTAAACAAATACATAATTCCTCCTCAAAATGAAGTCAATATAACCTAGATTCTTTGTCTTTCTACATGTAGCTTTTCCCAAAGGAAAGCATGTAGTTTCGCCCAAGAAAAGCTAATATCATAGTTGATTTCATAATTGCATATAAGTTATGTTTCTTTTCCAGAAAGTATATTTTTCAAAAGAATCTATCATAAACTAACATAATAGTTTTGTTAGAATAAAGGTACTCACATATTTTTCTTAAAGATTAAAAGATAGCTCAATATTTCTTTTATCCATGCAAAGAATATACCTCTATAACACAATGGCTATTCTTGGTGCATGCAAGAGAGATAACTCTCTCTCTTTGTGCATGCAAGAGAGATAGTTTTTCCTTTAATGTAGGCAACACATATTCTCTTTTTAGAATTCTATCATCATGAAATTATATTTGTAAGGAAAAAGATTAACATAATACCAATCTTTTCAAGGGATTATTCTTTTTAAGAAAATTAACATAGTAACTTTCCTTATGTCTTTTACCATAGTATATCATATAAGAACAATAGCTTTCTAAAAGATTAACATAACAATCTTTTCAAAAATTGACATAGAGTTTATCTTTTACCATGGTATTTTACTAAGATCAATATCTTTTACTACTGTATGTATTTATATAAAGACAAACCAAGTGTAACTTATTTCTTACTGTTGTAAATAGATATATTCCCTTTATAAAAGATTAACATAATTCAAGAATTTTTTTCCAAAAAACACATTAATTATCTTAAAACCATCTACACATTTTCAAGTATTAAATACTTAACTCTTCCCAAAAACATACTGCGAGTGATTATCCACAAATAAAGATAACTATGTAAAATTTTAAGACAATTAATAAGACAACTTATCTTTTCAAAACCTGAGTTCTTGGCCGCAGATATTTCTTGCAGAAAAATGGTCAGCTCTGACTGTTACGTGTAGTCTCTTTCACTGCTGTGAAAATATTTGCATAAAAATGGTCAGCTCTGACTGTTACCTGTAGTCTCTTTCACTGCTGTGAAAACCTACACGCGGTAAGCCCGGCGGGGGAAGAGTTCGAATAAAAGCTACGCTATACTCTTTACGTATAACTAAACCGAGAAAAGCATATATACACTTCTTTTACTTCCCAAATGATCCCAGATATCTCTGAAAACTATAGTAAACAAAACAGATAGAGGAAAGAATATTCATCTGAGTAAGATGATGCCCTGAGAACCGCTCTTATATATGTTGAGAAAGTAAGAGCCCCGTGTTGAAGAAGCAAAACTAGTGAATGGAGGCCACCCATTCGAACCGAGAAAGGAGAAATGTGAGGAAAAGAGTGAGGAGGATAAAGAAAAATGCCAATCCAATGAACCAGACATCGAAATGCAGTTCAAAGTATGAGCAGAGGGGGCAGTGAAACACGACTCTCTGCACCGTGCATGTTCATAAGCATCCTTATCGAATTGTTTCATCGGTGATTACTGTTTCGGATACCAGTAACTTTCGAAAAATATAACAAATGATCATTATTATCCGTGTGTGCATCTTTATCGAATTATTTCATCCGTGATTACTGTTTATACCAGTAACTTCCTAAAAATATAGCAAATGATCGATTATTTATATCACAGTAATTTGGTAATGTGAAGAAATTTCGGTCTGTGCGGGAGAGGATTAGAAAAACAAATTTTAAATTTGTCAAATTGCTAGTCACACAATTTCTCATTTCTCACGCCCTTGCTTTCTCTCGATTTAATTTCGATGTATAAGGCCAAAGTAAATGAATGGAGGTCAATTGGTTTGGGTAAGTCAAATTTCTATATAATTTATTAAAGTAATTCCAAAATATAATTTATCAAAACACCTATATTTCATAATGAAAGTGTTAAGAATGGCATTTTAGAGAAGTAGCTTATTATTAGTTTACTAATGGAGTTAAAACATTTACGAGTCTCCTTTTTAAAGTTAAAAATGAAGGCATATATGATGAATGTCTAGATGATTAAGTTATTTCCTTAAAACGAAAATTAAATGTTACATATCGATAAGAAAGGTATATATGAAAATGTGTAGATGATATAATTAATAAATAATTTATTTTTATTTAAAGGAAAGTTAAATGTTACAATTATAAATTGAATGTGATTATTATATTAATAGATGGTGAAAATGAAAGAGTGACATGTGAAAATCATAACTATTAATTATTATATTAATGTTATAGATTGGAATAAAGTTAAGTTTGGTAATTTTTGATTTGGTAGTGTAATTTATTAAATTTAATTAAAAATAATAATAATATTCATATTTTTTAACATTAAAAATAAGAAAATATATTGTGTTGAGAGATGAGAGATTATTTTATAGCTTAATAAGAGATGTATTAATGTTAAATTTGCACTTTTCTAATAAATAAAAAGAAAATACTTTTTAAATTCTAAAGCAATGTTAACTATATATATAAAATTAATATAATAAATTTTATTTTATTAGTTTTTTTTTCAATGAAATATACTTTATAATGTATGGGGAAATTCCTTGCTCACGCCATATTTCTTATACAGGTCAAATATGTATATCAGTGAAATCTCAGTTGAAAGAATATATACTCTATAGTAATTATAAACTGTTTGGAATTCTAAACACTTTATATGCTTTAATCAAGCAAAAATCCTGGTTTATTCAACTCTTTTTCCCAATTTAATTTAATCTAATCCCCTTCCCCTTTAACTCCCAATCACTAACCCCCTCCATCTCCCTTTTTCATATATAATCTATTTTTATCTATTCAACCCTTTTTCCCAACTTAATTTAATATAATCCCCTCTCCCCTTTTTGTCACGAGAGGAAATATACAAAATTAAATGTCAACTTTATATGTCAAACTAAAATATATATAAAATGTAAAATGTACATAAATGTTAAATAATTTTACCTAATAATCATTTATCTAGGTAGTCTTAATTTATGAAAGAAAATTTAACAACTAATAATAAATTAGATAAATATAAAATATAAAATCATGAGCTCTAACAAAAACATGTAAAAAACTAATATATTAAATAATATAAAGTAGAGAACAATAAGTTATAACCAAATCATAGGTGATATCATTTTTCCCAAAAGTACTTGAACACAATGAAATCCAATGACTAAAAAGGAATGGTAGTAAGTTATAGACACAAGTGATATTAAAAATGATGGTTCTAAGGTTCACCTTATGTCAAGGATCGCCTAAAAATGGTTCATCTTGTATCTTTGTTCTAGTTTTTTTGGGGATCCTGGAGGGAGTATTTCTACGGCTTTGTTCAGTGCAAGTCAGCTGACCTCCTTAATCATTTCAGGTGCACAAATTCCTCTCTCTCCCTTTTATTAAATTATATTTGGTAAATTATCAGTACTTCTCCCCATATTTATAAAACTAGCTCTACTAGGGGAAGGCCAAGCAAAATTACACTAGATATTTTGTATGAAAATGTTGAATCTTTAGAACAACAAACAGAAGAAAGAGAAAAATAGTATAAACATGAATTGTCCATATGCTTATAGAAAATAAAGCTGAATTATCCACAATTCTTAGCAATAACTACAAATAATTAGAACATAACATCACAAATTTTGAGTCTGAAATTCAAAAAATGAAAGATAGGATGTAAGATTTAGAACACGAAAAATAATAAATGGCCGAAGAAAAACACACCTTGAGATATGATATTAAAGCTCTAAAAGTAAAACTAGATGATAACTCAACTCTTAGAAGCCCAACAAATCAACTTGATATCAAATCCATAAAAGAAGAAATGAACAAATTAATCGAATTGTATCATGAAAGACAAAAAAGAAGCCTAAACTTTATCATTGTTGGTATAACATAGTAGGAAGATGAGGAAACATTATCTATAGTAAAAGAACAACTGAAAACTCACTCACAAATTAAAACAACTTATATAATAAAAGCACAAAGGGTGGGTAAGATTCTTGAGCATAAGAATCCACTAATTCGCGTTAAGGTAAGTTGCATTGACCACAAATTAGATATAATTAGTAAATCTCCAAGTCTAAAAGGGTTTGGAATCTTTATAAATGAGGATATTATCCGAGAAGACCAAGTTGAACTATGGAAAGAGGTCCAAACGGTAAAATAGGAAAGTAAGGAAGGAAAATGGGAGATCAATAGAAATATAAATTTTGTTATTAGAGATAGAGTCCAAAATAAAAGTGATAAATAGGAATTAGGAACACTCCAGATCCTCTTATGGAATTTTTGTAGTTTTCTACAGCACAATGGTCCTATGCTAAGTTGGATCCTGAGTGATACTAATCTTATTCTCCTGGTTGAAACCTGGGAGCATGATGAAAGTAGGGTTCTCCACATTGAAGGATTCATTCTTTGGTCTACCTAGAACAAGAAATCCTCGCACCAGGGGTGGGTGGTATAGCTTGTTGTATCAAAAATAACATTGCTTCCCACATGCGACTTTGTAAATCGAAAGACAAAAATTTGATCCGTTTAAAGGAATGGGGTGTTTATATTAGGAACCTCTATGATTCCCCATACACCATGGGCATCATGAGGAACACTCCTATAGAGGGGATTTCCTGTTCTTTGGAAGACGTGGAGTATGGGATTAAGGAGCTCTCCAATGGGAAAGATAGGGATATTGAAGGTTACCAAGATGAAATTCTCAAAATTGGAAGATCCATCCTCACCCCATACTTGCACAATCTCCTCAACTTGGCGGTTAAAAATGGCTTCCCCAAGATATGGATGCATCGCCTTATCGTGCTTATATTTAAAAGTGGGGATAAAAAAGTTCCCTCTAACTATAGGACTATCATGATTAGCCACATTTTAGGCAAGTTGTATGGGCTCATTTTGGAGAAAAATATTAGTTCTTTGATTGAAACCCATGGTAAAAGAGTGATTGGGCAAGATGGTTTTAGAAGGCACCACTCTACGATTGACCACCTTCTCACTCTTAGGACCATTGCTGAGGATTGTCGTAATAGTAAAACTATTCTCTTCTGTTGTTTTGATGATCTTAGAAAATATTTCAATATTATTCCTCGAGAAACGTTATGGAAAAGGCTCGATGAAATAATGTTTCCTCCTCAGTTAAGGGTTATTGTTATTAGATTATACGAGAATGTTATTTCCAATATTAAGACCACCGAGGGTTGGTATACTGACATTAATTAAGGCATCGATGTTAAGCAAGGATGTCCCCTATCCCCTGCCCTTTTTGGAATTTACATTGAAAAACTTGAGGAATTCTTAGAAGTTGTTACTTGTGATGGGACCAAGCTTGTTGGTATAGTAATTACTCTTCTTATTTATGCCGAGGATATTTTCATTCTTTCCAGGAGTCCCAAAGGTCTCAACAAGCAGCTTCAAACCCTCCATGATTATTGCATCAAGATGGTTATGACTGTTAACAATGATAAGACTAAATTCATGATTATTAAGTCCAAGAAGGTCACTTTTGACAATTTCATATATGATAACAATTACTTAGAGAATGTTTCTTCTTAAAAATATTTAGGTATTGACATTCACCATTAGCTCAAATGGAACTATAACATTGAGAAAAAGGATTTTAGGAGGTTGGAAAGCTTGTTGTGAGCTTGAAAACAATTGTAAGACAATTGATCTTTGGGTTTGAAGTAAAAAAAACTTCCTCTTCGAGACTTTTGTAGCCCATATTATTTTATATGGATGTGATGCATGTGGTTGTATTCTATCTAGAGATTCTTGGAGAAATATTGAAACAATCCAAAATAAATTCATAACCTACAACCTCAATATTAAAGGTACTAATCCCTACCCTGTTCTCTTGATTGAGGCTATCCTTTCACCATGGAATGCACGAGTATGTTTAGGTATCTTATGTATAAGAAAAATTTGTACAACATGGAATCCAATAGGCTCCCAAAACTTTCTTCTAACTCTAGTCAAAACCACCTTCGACTCAAGCGAGGGTGGCATAAGGATGCTATGTTTTGGCTCCACCATTGGGAGATAAGGGAGGAGACCCTCTTTGGGAACAAGGATAATATTAAAAACATCATTACTTCCAAATTTAAGGATAAGTTGTGGAGTGATAAAGATTTAGAGGGAAAACTAAAGTTAAGATACTATAAGGAGGTTATGAACCCCACACTTGCTAACCAAAATTACCCTTTAGTATTAACCAGTGCTAACAAGTGAATGAATGTTACAAAGATCATAACTAATTCTCATGAACTCCAGAGTGAAATTGGAAGTTAGTCTATTCCAAAGATTCCTTTGTGATACTAAGAAAGTCGAAGATGAAAATCACTTTGTCGTGGAATTTATAACCATTAAGCAGATCCATTCTCATTTCCATAACATTTTCTCCACTACTAAGCTCCTTGACTTGTTGAGCCAGGAAAACTATAGTGACTTGACCTGAAACGCTTCTTTCCCTCATTTTTATCACAAAAATAAAATCTTAAATAATCACAATTAATGGCTTCTTTCTTAAGGTCCAATAGACAATATTGGTCTCAGTGGATGTTAATAATAATAATAATCATCATCATATATAATATTTAATTTAATATATATTATAAAATTTATAATTTAATAATTTTTTTAAAATCAATTAAAATTATTAAAAAATAATTAATATTAATGTAGGTTAGTTAAGTTTCACTAGCAAAATTTAACATAGTAATAAATTTACTATATAAATTATGTGCGTAGTTCTTTATATATATATATATATATATATATATATATATATATATATATATATATATATATATAGTCGATATGAAAATGTCCATCTCAATTTATAAGGGAAATTAAAAAACTATCAATTAATAATTTTTTTTTGGTTAATTTTATTCAAAACCGAGTACAAATTTTTAAAAACATATAATTTTTAAGTTGTTTAATTTGTGAAGGCCAAGTGTTCCAAGTGTTTTTTGGGGTGAAAATCCATTTATCAATTCAAACATGTAGAAAACACAATCGTGATAGAAAATGTATTGCTAAATTCTGCCCAAAAAACCATTTCATCTATTAGTTTAATTATGCCAATTAAGTTTAAAATAATAATTAATTTTTATTATTTGACAATTTTAAATTCCAACAATTTAAAATTGATAATTAAAAAATAATAATAAAGATATTTTTTTCTTTTTCAAAATTTTCAACAAAAATTACTATTAAAAAGATAATTTAAATTTATTTATAAAATAAATATTAAGCAAACAAAACATTATTAAGTATATTTGAGATATGAAATAAAAAATATAAATTATAATATTTTTAAAACCAACGTAGATCCATCTTACTCTGGATCTACCAAGGGCTTAGAGGGATTAAATCTATTGAAATGCATACCTCTTTTAAATTGAAAATGTAACATCCTCTCATCATATTAATATTTGTCATTTACTTTTACTGTGCAAGACTTGGTAATTCTAGACTAGGTGAAAGTCTATAAAAGAAACTTTAGACATTAAATTTTATTTTATTTAGTTCTGTTTTCTTTTAAAAATGTTATACTAAGTCTTGGAATGACGGAATAAGACCCCAAAAAGAAAATATTCAATTTCCAAGTAGTTGAAAAAATTAATTCCTCCTCCTTAGAGATTAAAACATGTCAATTTTGGGAAAGAAGCCATGTGTGGCAACACAAGGAAGAAAGGCTTGAGGCAAAAATAAGGAGAGAAGAGAAAATTGGACAAGAAGTTGTTAAGGCGAGTGGTTCTAGAACGTGCTTTGCTAAAGGGTATTCTTGAGCTAGACAAGAGACAATGGGAGACATGAAATAAAAGTTTTGAATTGGAGTGGAGATCTTGAGGTTCAAAAATATTTTTCTCTCACTTGAATATCTTGGAAATTAAAGAGGCTCGGGAGGATATTTGGACATAATTTCCAATCTCATAGTTTGTGTGGTGGAGTCTTCCTCCGACTGGGTGAAATAATGCTGATCAATACATTTAAACATTATGTTTAGAATTTGTTACAATTCATTAAATGTTGACAGCAAATATTTTCTTTGTGTAATGTGTGTGAGTAGCTGTAAAACTGATAGTTTATGTAAATTTTCATTTCTTTATTTTTTATCTTTAAAATATAAGAACATATTTATATCTGTATTGGAAGAAGGAATAACCAGAACTATAATTAAAGAAAAGGCATGCCTTATGTCTCAACGGTTTTCCCATATTTCAACTATTATTTTTCAATTTGAAAAGTGAAAGAACAATGTAAAAAATACTAAGAGAAAAATTATTATGTTATGCTGGAACAAACATAAAACCCACTAAATGCAATGTGGAAGATTAGGGAACTTAATCAGGAAGTTATGTATCCTTTGGGACATCAATAAATAGCAACAATGAAGGGGTACTTTTTAACTTGATATGAAAAAACCAGGGTTTGTTCTAGTTTTAATCCAGAACCCTGTAGGAAAAACTAAATTCGTACCATATGGGAATAAAGTAGGTCCAAAGGACTCTTGGGTATCGCTTCTCTACCAAGCACGGTAAACATTAAACATGGAAAACATGACTCTATGTGTTGCTAAAATTACAATGAGAACAAGTCTACAAATAAACAATGCCCTGAGATAGTTTTTAGGGCTTATATATATGAACAAAACAATTATATGTAAACCGATAGGAAAAGAGGAAAATACAGAATTTGCGAAACAAATAAATATACTTATAACCAAAACTTGTTTCCTCGAAAACCCAAAGTATATATATAAGTAATAAACTACTAGCAAAAATTCAGTGAGTTCCATTTAAGAGAAATGTATTACCAAAGTACATGTTAAAAACTGAATTCTATTAACTAAATGGGTTCTCCAGGTGAGATACCTAGAGAATTCCCAAGCACTCTGCACAAATGAACTGTCTCTTCCTACAGAAAAACCTCATACATATAGACTTGCACACAAAGAGGGTGGTTTGAA
This sequence comes from Pinus albicaulis, assembly GCA_034641835.2. NCBI lineage: Eukaryota > Viridiplantae > Streptophyta > Pinopsida > Pinales > Pinaceae > Pinus > Pinus albicaulis. The sequence goes on along the minus strand of CM076569.1, from coordinate 644,957,996 downwards.
CCACGACATAGATAGTAGGATTTGAGATCTAATCTTAGAGTCTCAATCCTATCCTCATCACAAAAAACATCTAAGTCTAGATTTCTCCATTAATTCTAACGCCCCCCCTTAATGGAAAAAGGGTACTGAAAAAAAATAACATACGCTTGTTGGTCTCAGTCTCAGCTAGGGTTACATAAAAAAATTTAAAAAATTGAACAAAATTGGTAACAGAGGTTTTCATTTTGGTTTTCTTGGTTGCGAGTCCATACTTTTTCATTCCAAGGCGAGGCTTCATCGTTACTTTTCTCGCCATGAGGTAGTGATATATATTCACCTCCTTTCTTCTCAAATGACGGAATTCTTGAACTCTTATCCTCACCCTTATCAAAATTAAGAAAAGCTTAATAGGAGAATATTTTCTCTCCCTATTTTTGGTGTCACGCATGTGAAATTTAGCTATTTTGTCTTCATCATAATTGATGCAAATTCTATGTTGACTTCATAAAGACATGGTGTTTCATGCCATGCTTCAAGAAACTTCAATTCCTCTTCAAAATTTGTTTCTTTTTCCTTGTTGATGTTGCTAACGTTTGCACACACAGAAATATTCATGAGATCATCATAATTTGAATTCTCTCTAGCTTTGTCTTCTTCTGACACGTCTTTGCAATCAGCTTCATGTGGCTTGTCCAATTGATCTTCAACAATATGTTCCTCTTTACTTCCTTCCTCAGGAAAAACTACTAGGTCTTCTTGATCTTCAACCATATGTTCCTCTTTAAATCCTTCCTAAGGAACAACTCGTGAGTCTTCAATATCACACTGTTGCAGAACATATAGTATCTCTCGATAATCATGGTCATTAATAAAACCACTAAGTCTCATGAAGAAAATATAGTCAGGGTCAAATATGTCTAAAAGTGCAACCATATTGGAAAATTCCAACTTTTTCTTGCTTCCAAATTTCTTTTTGACTCACCTCGGTCCTCTCACAAGCTCCAAAAACCCTGTTACCATGCAGGTGGGAAACTTCTCATTTTGGCAACTCTTCAACTGTAGAACCTTGTGATGCAAACTGTGGCTTCTATGCCACACAACCAAATTTGAAGGAAATCACTGACGCAACCTCACTGATGGGGTCACCAGCCCACGTGCCCGGTCAGCTTGAACAATGTCACAACTTTTAAAACACAATATTTAACAATTATGGTTACGTGGCATTACACGTCGGTTTCGCGCCCTTGCTACTCACCACTAGCCTCGAACCTTACGCTGCTTTCCGGTACTTGGATTAATGGGACAGTTATTGGCCTCGAATGGATCACTCGGCCCACTTGCCGACGCATATGGCCATTCTGCCTTACTCTTTCACTTGGTTCATTGTTTCGTTTGTCACTTGGTGTTTGTGCTCTGCGTAAGGTGTGAGGGTTTCGACCCTGCGCCTTGTTGACAAGGGTTTGTGCTACCCTGTGGAATCTGGTCACAGCAACGGTGGCTGTGCTTGTGAATCAATGCGGCTGCGAGGGTGTTCTGGTTTCCAACCTCCTTGTTGGTTCGTTTTCTTCCCACCGAGACCGGTTTGTTCCTCTGTTCTTCGCTCGACACTTACAGGTTCTTCGTCATGCTAATTTATTCTGGTTGTTTGCGTTTGTGGTTTTTTCTCAGGCTAATCGTTGTTCCGTGACAATTTCTACAGGTTCTTTGGCTCTCGGCCCTGAGCTTTTTCCGGTCAATTTCGCTCCAGTTGACGTCGGTATTGGTAAGTTATCCCTCTATGTTTCAAAACCCCGTTGGTTTTGTTTCCATACTGATCTCGTTGCTCCTTGTGAGCAGGTTCAAATGGCTCCTGGTGGTTGCTCGATTTCTCGGAAAAGAACGGCTCTCCCTCTCCACAAGGTAAATGCCCAAATGATTCTTCCCACTGTTAATTTCGTTGATTCAACGATTTTGGTTGCACAGGTTTGTAACTGACTGTTTGTGTTTCTTACACAGGTTTCTCGAACCCCGTCGGCTTCCCAGACGTCTGTCAGGGTTTCACTCCGCTTCGGTTTCCAGTGGTAAGTCGTCGTATGGCTCGCACCATTCTCACTGTAGAAGTCTGTTTGAAAGTGTCATAGTTGACTCTGTCAGTTTTCGCTTTCAGGTGTTGTCGTGACGTTGTCACGCTATGGTTACTCTATCTCTTTTGCAAGTGTTGTCTCTCGGACAGAGTTCGGCTTTCAAATTGGTTTGGGTTTCAAAACCCCACCTGTACCCCTCAGTTGCTATCTGGAATTCTCGCCTGTGACTGTAGGCCTCCTGACTGTAACCCTAGGTTACTAGTCTTGTCTTGTTTTCTCCGGCGGTTTCAATATGTAATTATATACATTTCAGTATGGACTGTCTTGTTATTACGACCCTGTCAGAGGGCTTACTCTATTCTCAGTTTGTTTAAAAATGCAATGGCTCAGTTTGATGGTAAATACCTGTAAGTTCAGTGTTCTTCGTTTTGTTTGTTGACGGTTCGGACTTCGCCGTCTTAATACAACTTCTCTGTTTGTGTTGTATTCTCCTGCGCCTCTCTTCAGCTCTCGCATGCATTGACCACGCCCTCGTATTGCAAAATTCCTGTTCACGGATAACTATATTCCTCTAATAGAAAGAAATAGACATTTAACTATGTTTGATTCGGAATGTGCATGCAAATATTTTGACAGTGAATTTTGGATATGTATTTCATTTCAGTATTTCTACATGCAATACAATTGGTATATTTCTGAGGAGTATAAAAAAAACTCTGTTTCATTACTCCATTCTGTGTATTAAATTGCAGAACCCCTGTACAGTCATATTTTCGTTTCCTTTGTAGCCTCCTGTATGCCAATTCGTTCCAACTGGTAACTATCTCCAGTTGGTTACACAGTTACATGTTTTTACATTATGGTTAATTCACTTTTTACTATTTGAACTGTTTTACTTCACCTAATAAAACTACCACAGTTGTTTAGATCAAAAATTAAATAAAAACAAGTAAACTAAAACAACTCTACTGACAGCTAGTTCCTTGTCCTAAGGAAAGAAATAAATTAAAATAGGAACAGGTTTTGAGACCTGTAAAATAACTCAAAACTGAAAACCTGAAACACCTGTCTGACCGGTTGCCACCCTAGTCAGATGCTCCTGCATCAGGCTCCGGGGGTAGCAAAAAGTCATGGCTCCCCTCCATGAGGTCATCCACTGAGTAGCCAATTTTCTGAATCTGTGCCGTGTCAAGCCAGGTACTGTCCTCAATAGGACAGTCCTTCCACTTGACCAGGTACTGTAAGTAGTCCTTCCTGCGTGTGCGCTTGGCTACTTGCGTGTCGAGGATACTCTCGATCTCAAGGGGCTGCGCTGCAGGCATCTTCTTCAACCAAACATCCTCTTCACCTGGGGTAGTCCGCTCTGGCCTTGTTGCCTCTTCTTCTCCGGGGTTGGTAGGGTAAGGAAACAAGTCTGCCACATTAAAGATGGGTGAAATGCCTATTCCGGGTGGCAGCTGTATCTCATAGGCATTGGCTGAAAACTTGCGGAGAATTCTGCAGGGGCCAATTTTCTTAAACTTTAACTTGTTATACTGCCCTCTGGGAAAGCGTTCCTTGCGCAAGTGGGCAAGGACTTCATCCCCGATGTTGAACTGAACTTCCCGCCTCTTCAAATCTGCCTGCTGTTTATACCTTTGACTGCTGTCCACCAACTTCAATTTTACCTGCTCATGCAGATCATTCATTGCTTGAGCGAAATCTTCACCATCGGCGCTTCGTTTCTCTAGCTTCCCCAAATCCCGCAGTTCATGCACTCCGCGAGGATGCATGCCGTACAAAACCTGAAAAGGACTATGTCCGGTACTGCGATTGGGAGAATCATTGTATGCAAATTCCGCTTGGGCAAGTACACGATCCCACATTCGTGAATTTTCTCTGACTAAGCTTCTTAGCAGGTTTCCCAAACTCCTGTTTACCACCTCTGTTTGCCCATCAGTCTGTGGGTGATAAGCGGAGCTGAAATTTAGTTGGGTGTCCAACTTTTTCCACAGGGTACGCCAGAAGTGTCCTGTGAATCGTACATCCCGGTCTGAAATAATAGATCTCGGCAAACCATGCAGTCGAACAATTTCTGTGAAGAACAAGTGGGCTACGTGAGTAGCATCACTGGTTTTTCGACAGGGTATGAAATGCGCCATCTTCGAGAATCTGTCCACTACTACCATCACTGAATCGAATCCCCGTTGTGTCTTTGGTAAACCTAGGACAAAGTCCAAACTGACTGAGTCCCACGGTCTACTTGGTGTGGGTAACGGCGTATAGAGTCCTGCATTCTGGCTGTGACCTTTTGCCAACTGACACATTTTGCATCGGCTCACATGCCTCTGCACATCCCGCCGCAACTTTGGCCAATAGTAGAAATGCTCTATCTGAGATAGCGTTTTGTCTATACCGAAATGTCCGGCTAGACCTCCACTGTGTTTCTCACGAATAATGTTTTCCCGCATTGAACAATCGGGAATACACAACTGCCCTCCTTTGAACAGTAATCCTTCTTGCAAATTGTAGTCCAACCATGGACTATGATTCCGCAGTAAAGGGTTCTGACATGCTTCATGTGCCTCCCTGAAGTCTGTGTCTGTTTGATACAGATCCTTCAAGTGTTCGAAACCCAGTACCTGCACTGTACTCTCCTGTATAAGCAGAGCTCTTCTGCTTAATGCATCTGCTACCTTGTTGGACTGTCCGCTGATATGCTTCAATACGAAAGTAAAGCTCTGCAAATATTCCACCCACTCTGCATGCTTGTGATTCAACTTGTGCTGCTGCATAATATATTGTAAATCAGAATTGTCAGAAAATAACACGAATTCATTACCTAGTAAGTAGTGCCTCCAGTGTTTTAAGGCTTGAACGACCGCATAAAATTCCTTGTCATAGGACGAATACTTCTGCCTGCTTTCGTTCAACTTCTCACTGAAGTAAGCAACCGGTCTATCTTCCTGGCTGAGTACTGCCCCAATGGCTGTACCGCTGGCGTTGCAACGAGCTTGAAAAAGTTTGTTGAAATCCGGTAATCTCAAAATTGGCCTCTCAGTGATCTTTTTCTTCAAAGTCTGAAAACTGCTTTCTCCTGCTTCAGTCCAACGAAAAGGCTGATTTGCCTTCTTAATCGTGTCCAACATAGGTGCACAAATCCCACTGAAATTCTTGATGAACTTCCTGTAAAAACTTGCTAAACCATGAAAACTCCGAACTTCAAACAAGTTCTGTGGAGATGGCCAGCTTACGATTGCTGCAATCTTTTCCGGATCCATCTTCAGCTCATTCTCTGCAATCACAAAACCCAGATACACTAGTTATTTTTGGAAAAAAGTACATTTTTTTATATTTATCAGCAGCTTGTTCTGCTGCAGACTTCTCAATACACTTCGAATATGTCGAAAGTGTTCCTCTTTCGTTTTGCTGAAGATTAGTATATCATCTAAATACACAATCACGAATTTCCCAATGAATTCCTTCAGTACTTCATTCATTAAGCGCATGAAAGTACTCGGAGCGTTACTCAATCTGAATGGCATCACCAGCCATTCATACAGTCCTTCATTTGTCTTGAAGGCTATATTCCACTCATCCCCTTCCCTGATTCGGATCTGGTGGTAGCCGCTTTTCAAGTCAATCTTTGAAAAATATGCTGCCCCACTCAAACAGTCCATCATGTCATCCATCCTTGGTAATGGAAACCTGTACCGAATCGTAATCTTGTTGATGGCTCTCGAATCTGTACACATTCGCCATTCGCCACCTTTCTTAGGAGCCAGTACCGTCGAAACTGCACAAGGACTCATACTTTCTCTGATCAATCCTTTATCCAGCAATTCCTGCACCTGTTTCCGAATTTCTTCATGATCTTTCGGACTCATACGATAAGCTGCCTTGTTTGGCAAGCTGGCTCCTGGTATAAAATCAATGCAGTGAGTGATGCCTCTCTTGGGAGGTAATTCGTCTGGAAGATCATCCACCACAATATCCCCAAATTCCTGTAACATCTCTTGTATCTCTTCAGGTAAATCTGAAATTTTAGTGTGTAGTACCACTGTTCTTGGTCTCCTTACAACAACAAAATTCACTTCACTGTCTTCAATCTGTTTCAGGAACTCCTTTCCACCCAACAGCAGTCTTTTTGCTCCACTAGCCTCTGCTGTACCTTCCTCCTTGATGGGAACGAGTGTGTGCTTGACTCCATCTTTAACAAACTTGTAACAGTTTGTTCTCCCGTCATGCACTACCTTTCTGTCAAACTGCCAGGGCCTTCCCAACAGTATGTGACAGACGTCCATTGGCATAACATCACAGACAATCTTGTCGTTATACCTGCCTATCTGGAACTCCACTTCGCATTGTTCATCCACCAACAACTGATGCCCTTTCTGCAGCCACGACACCTTGTATGAGTGGGTGTTTCAACTTTTTCAAACTTGACTTCTCCACCATTTAAATGGCCACTAAATTATACGATTAAAATGATTTTATCGATGATCGATTTGATCACTTTCACGCGGCCTGGCGTCACGAACAAGGTCTTTCTCGCTAGGTCACAACCTCCTTAATTTGGTTTCAACGACACCTTATTCCAACACGAGCTTCCCCTGTCTCAAATTATCTTCCACTTCCTGAGAGGTGCTTAGCTTCCTACGGTGAGCAACATCGCTCTCTTCCTGTGGTTCGCCTTCGGGACATTCATACGATTTGTGCCCCACTTGTGGCATGCTTTGGGTTCTCTGCCTGGAAACCATTTCCTCTCCCACGGCCCCAGGCTGGTCGTCCTCCTCTAGTGCAGTTGTCCTTTTCTGCTGTTCCTGCAGATTTGGAACTGCTGCCTTCCTCATTGGAACCCGTTCCTCTACCTTTACCAAAAGCTTTTCCCTTTCCTCTGCCAGATCCGCCTCCTCTTCTGGCGTTCTGTTTTCTGTTTATTTTTTCTTCCGCCTTTAATGCAAACTGATACGCTTCTTCCAAGGTTCTGGGTGAAAGTATTCCAATTTCATCTAAGACCTCTCCCGTTAATCCATTCACGAACCTTGCAGTCTTTTCTGGGTTTTCTTCCACATAACCTGCCCTCAAATTCAGTTTATAGAATTCTTCCATATACTCCCTAATCGTCATTCCCCTTTGTCTCAGGTTTTGTACCTGTCTATACAGCATTATTTGATAATCCTTAGGCAAAAACTTCTCCTTCATTTTCGCCTCCATTCTGGTCCATTTTCTTATGGGCTGTTTATGCAGTCTTTTCCTCTTCGCCTGTACGCTGTCCCACCATAAGGACGCATGTCCCTTCAGCTTGGTGGCAGCAAACCTCACCTGTTTGTCCTCGCTGGTCTCCTCAAATTCGAAGTATTTATTTACTTCACTTAACCAGTCCAGCAACATATCTGCCGACAAACTGCCGTCATAAGTGGAAAGCTCATGCTTCGGCTTATGACTGGACAACAGAACTGATTTCAACAATCTCAGTTCAGGTGTCACTCCTTCAAACTCATCTTCCGGTTCTGCAATTTCCTCATCACTGTCATCTGCTGGGTCTCTCCTTCCCCCAGCTTCTACTGCTGCTAATCTCTTATTTAGAATCCGAATTTCATCTCGCAGTCCTTCTTTTGCCACTCTCCGGATTGCCCTACCTCTTCCTCTTCCTCTTCCTCTTCTGCCAACTTCCATCTTCTTGCTACTTCAAAACTTTTGCTCCGATACCACTTGATGGGGTCACCAGCCCACGTGCCCGGTCAGCTTGAACAATGTCACAACTTTTAAAACACAATATTTAACAATTATGGTTACGTGGCATTACACGTCGGTTTCGCGCCCTTGCTACTCACCACTAGCCTCGAACCTTACGCTGCTTTCTGGTACTTGGATTAATGGCACAGTTATTGGCCTCGAATGGATCACTCGGCCCAGTTGCCGACGCATATGGCCATTCCGCCTTACTCTTTCACTTGGTTCATTGTTTCGTTTGTCACTTGGTGTTTGTGCTCTGCGTAAGGTGTAGGGTTTCGACCCTGCGCCTTGTTGACAAGGGTTTGTGCTACCCTGTGGAATCTGGTCACAGCAACGGTGGCTGTGCTTGTGAATCAATGCGGCTGCGAGGGTGTTCTGGTTTCCAACCTCCTTGTTGGTTCGTTTTCTTCCCACCGAGACCGGTTTGTTCCTCTGTTCTTCGCTCGACACTTACAGGTTCTTCGTCATGCTAATTTATTCTGGTTGTTTGCGTTTGTGGTTTTTTCTAAGGCTAATCGTTGTTCCGTGACAATTTCTACAGGTTCTTTGGCTCTCGGCCCTGAGCTTTTTCCGGTCAATTTCGCTCCAGTTGACGTCGGTATTGGTAAGTTATCCCTCTCTGTTTCAAAACCCCGTTGGTTTTGTTTCCATACTGATCTCGTTGCTCCTTGTGAGCAGGTTCAAATGGCTCCTGGTGGTTGCTCGATTTCTCGGAAAAGAACGGCTCTCCCTCTCCACAAGGTATATGCCCAAATGGTTCTTCCCACTGTTAATTTCGTTGATTCAACGATTTTGGTTGCACAGGTTTGTAACTGACTTTTTGTGTTTCTTACACAGGTTTCTCGAACCCCGTCGGCTTCCCAGACTTCTGTCAGGGTTTCACTCCGCTTCGGTTTTCAGTGGTAAGTCGCCGTATGGCTCGCACCATTCTCACTGTAGAAGTCTGTTTGAAAGTGTCATAGTTGACTCTGTCAGTTTTCGCTTTCAGGTTTTGTCGTGACGTTGTCACGCTATGGTTACTCTATCTCTTTTGCAAGTACTGTCTCTCGGACAGAGTTCGGCTTTCAATTTGGCTTGGGTTTTAAAACCCCACCTGTACCCCTCGGTTGCTATCTGGAATTCTCGCCTGTGACTGTAGGCCTTCTGGCTGTAACCCTAGGTTACTAGTCTTGTCTTGTTTTCTCCGACGGTGTCAATATGTAATTATATATATTTCCGTATGGACTGTCTTGTTATTATGACCCTGTCAGAGGGTTTACTCTATTCTCAGTTTGTTTAAAAATGCAATGGCTCAGTTTAATGGTAAATACCTGTAAGTTCAGTGTTCTTCGTTTGTGACTGTTTGGACTTCGCCGGCAGTATACAACTTTTCTGTTTGTGTTGTATTCTCCTGCACTTCTCTTCAGCTCTCGCGTGCGTTGACCACGCCCTCGTGTTGCAATACGCCTGTTCACTGATAATGATGTTCCTCTAATAGAAAAGAAGTAGACATTTAACTATGTTTGATTCAGAATGTGCATGCAAATATTTTGACAGTGAATTTTGAATATGAATCACATTTCAATATTTCTACATACAATACAATTGGTATATTTCTGAGGAGTATTAAAAAAACTCTGTTTCATTACTCCACTCTGTGTGTGAATTTGCAGAACCCCTGTACAGTCATCTTTGCGTTTCTTTTGTAGACTCTCTGCAGGTTAATTCGTTCCAACTGATAACTGTCTCCAGTTGGTTACACAGTTACATGTTTTTACATTATGGTTAATTCACTTTTTACTCGTTGAACTGTTTTACTTCACCTAACAAAACTACCACAGTTTTTTAAATCAAAAATTAAATAAAAACAACTAAACTAAAACAACTCTACTGACAGCTAGTTCTTTGTCTAAGGAAAGAAATAAATCAAAACAGGAACAGGTTTTGAGACCTGTAAAATAACTCAAAACTGAAAACCTGTAAGCACCTGTCTGACCGGTTGCCACCCTAGTCGGATGCTCCTGCATCAGGCTCCGGGGGTAACAAAAAGTCATGGCTCCGCTCCATGAGGTCATCCACTGAGTAGCCAATTTTCTGAATCTGTGCCGTGTCAAGCCAGGTACTGTCCTCAATAGGACGGTCCTTCCACTTGACCAGGTACTGTAAGTAGTCCTTCCTGCGTGTGCGTTTGGCTACTTGCGTGTCGAGGATACCCTCGATCTCAAGGGGTTGCGCTGCAGGCATCTGCTTCAACCAAACATCATCTTCACCTGGGGTAGTCTGCTCTGGCCTTGTTGCCTCTTCTTCTCCGGGATTGGTAGGGTAAGGGAACAAGTCTGCCACATTAAAGATGGGTGAAATGCCTATTCCGGGTGGCAGCTGTATTTCGTAGGCATTGGCTGAAAACTTGTGGAGAATTCTGCAGGGGCCAATTTTCTTAAACTTTAACTTGTTATACTGCCCTCTGGGAAAACGTTCCTTGCGCAAGTGGGCAAGGACTTCGTCCCCGATGTTGAACTGAACTTCCCGCCTCTTCAAATCTGCCTGCTGTTTATACCATTGACTGCTGTCTACCAACTTCAATTTTACCTGCTCATGCAGATCATTCATTGCTTGAGCGAAATCTTCACCATCGGCGCTTCTTTTCTCTAGCTTCCCCAAATCCCGCAGTTCATGCACTCCGCGAGATGCATGCCGCATGAACCTGAAGACTATGTCCCAGACCGCGATTTGGGAGAATCATTGCATGCAAATTCCGCTCGGCAAGTACACGATCCCACATTCACGAATTTTCGCCTATTAAACTCCGCAGTAGATTCCCCAGACTCCTGTTCACCACTTCAGTCTGCCCATCAGTCTGTGGGTGGTAAACGGAGCTGAACTGTAACTGAGTGTCCAACTTTTTCCACAAGGTTCACCAAAAATGTCCGGTGAACTTCACATCCCTGTCAGAAATGATGGATCTCGGTAAACCATGCAGTCGGACAATTTCTGTGAAGAACAAGTGGGCTACGTGAGTAGCATCACTGGTTTTTCGACAGGGTAAGAAATGTGCCATCTTCGAGAATCTGTCCACCACGACCATCACTGAATCGAATCCCCGTTGTGTCTTTGGTAAACCCAGGACAAAGTCCAAGCTGACTGAGTCCCACGGTCTACTTGGTGTGGGTAACGGCGTATAGAGTCCTACATTCTGGCTGTGACCTTTTGCCAACTGACACATTTTGCATCTGCTCACATGCCTCTGCACATCTCGCCGCAACTTTGGCCAATAGTAGAAATGCTCTATCTGAGATAGCGTCTTGTCTATACCGAAATGTCCAGCTAGACCTCCACTGTGTTTCTCACGAATAATGTTTTCCCGCATTGAACAATCGGGAATACACAACTGTCCTCCTTTGAACAGTAATCCTTCTTGCAGATTGTAGTCCAACCATGGACTGTGATTCCGCAGTAAAGGGTTCTGACATGCTTCATGTGCCTCCCTGAAGTATGTGTCTGTTTGATACAGATCCCTCAAGTGTTCGAAACCCAGTACCTGCACTGTACTCTCCTGTAAAAGCAGAGCTCTTCTGCTTAATGCATCTGCTACCTTGTTGGACTGTCCGCTGATATGCTTCAGATTATAAGTAAAGCTCGCAAACATTTTACCCACTCTCAGAGATGCTTGTGATTCAACTTGTGCTGCTGCATAATATATTGTAAAGCAGAATTGTCAGAAAATAACACGAATTCAGTACCTAGTAAGTAGTGCCTCCAGTGTTTTAAGGCTTGAACGACCGCATAAAATTCCTTGTCATAGGACGAATACTTCTGCCTGCTTTCGTTCAACTTCTCACTGAAGTAAGCAACCGGTCTATCTTCCTGGCTGAGTACTGCCCCAATGGCTGTACCGCTGGCGTCGCAACGAACTTGAAAAAGTTTGTTGAAATCCGGTAATCTCAAAATTGGCCTCTCAGTGATCTTTTTCTTCATAGTCTGGAAACTGCTTTCTGCTGCTTCAGTCCAACGAAAAGGCTGATTTGCCTTCTTAATCGTGTCCAACATAGGTGCACAAATCCCACTGAAATTCTTGATGAACTTCCTGTAAAAACTCGCTAAACCATGAAAACTCCGAACTTCAAACAAGTTCTTTGGAGATGGCCAGCTCACAATTGCTGCAATCTTTTCCGGATCCATCTTCAGCTCATTCTCTGCAATCACAAAACCCAGATATACTAATTCTTTTTGGAAAAAAGTACATTTTTTTAGATTTATCAGCAGCTTGTTCTGTTGCAGACTCCTCAATACACTTCGAATATGTCGAAAGTGTTCCTCCTTTGTTTTGCTGAAGATTAGTATATCATCTAGATACACAATCACGAATTTCCCAATGAATTCCTTCAGTAATTCATTCATTAAGCGCATGAAAGTACTGGGAGCATTACTCAATCTGAATGGCATCACCAGCCATTCCATACAATCCCTCATTCGTCTTGAAGGCTGTCTTCCACTCATCCCCTTCCCTGATTCGGATCTGGTGGTAGCCACTTTTCAAGTCAATCTTCGAAAAATAGGCTGCCCCACTCAAACAGTCCATCATGTCATCCATCCTTGGTAATGGAAACCTGTACCGAATCGTAATCTTGTTGATGGCTCTCGAATCTGTACACATTCGCCATTCGCCACCTTTCTTCTTGGTGAGCCGCATCGTCGACACTCTACAAGGACTTATACTTTCCGATCAACTTCTTTATCCAAAGAATTCCCACCCGCTTCCAATCTCTTCATGATCTTTCTGGACTCATACGATAAGTCAGCTTGTCAAGTGTGTCGGTTCTCGGTATAAAATCAATGCCTCGTGATTGATGCTCTCTTTGGAGGTAGTTCGTCCGGGAAGATCAATCCACCACAATATCCCCAAATTCCTGTAACATCTCTTGTATCTCCTCAGGTAAATCTGAAATTTTAGTGTGCAGTACCACTGTTCTTGGTCTCCTTACAACAGCAAAATTTACTTCACCGTCTTCAATCTGTTTCAGGAATTCCTTTCCACCCAACAGCAGTGCTTTTGCTCCACTAGCCTCTGCTGCACCTTCCTCCTTGATGGGAACGAGTGTGTGCTTGACTCCATCTTTAACAAACTTGTAACAGTTTGTTCTTCCATCATGCACTACCTTTCTGTCAAACTGCCAGGGCCTTCCCAACAGTATGTGACAGACATCCATTGGCATCACATCACAGACAATCTTGTCTTTATACCTGCCTATCTAGAACTCCACCTCGCATTGTTCATCAACTAACAATTGATGTCCCTTCTGCAGCCACGACACCTTGTATGGAGTGGGGTGTTTCAGATTTTTCAATCCCAGCTTCTCCACCATTTCCGTGGCCACTAAATTATCAGTGCTTCCACTGTCAATGATCAGTTTGCAGCACTTTCCCTGTGACTTGCAAACTGTCCTGAACAAGGTCTTTCTCTGGCCTGGGTCCACAACCTCCTTGGCTGGTTTCAACAGCACCTTGTTCAACACCAGAGCTTCCCCTGTCTCCGGTGTATCTTCCACTTCCTGAGGAGGTGCTTCCGCTTCCTCTGGCTGAGCAACATAAGCTCCTCTTCCACCTGCTGGTTTGCCTTCAGGACATTCATACGATTTGTGCCCCCACTTGTGGCACCTGTAGCACTGGACAGTTCCTCTGCCCCGACCATTTCCTCTCCCCCGCTGGGCTGGTCGTCCTCCTCTAGTGCTGTTGTCCTTCTCTGCTGTTCCTGCAGATTTGGAACTGCTGCCTTCCTCATTGGAGCCCGTTCCTCTACCTTTACCAAAAGCTTTTCCCTTTCCTCTGCCAGATCCGCCTCCTCTTCTGGCGTTCTGTTTTCGGTTTATTTTTTCTTCCGCCTTTAATGCAAACTGATACGCTTCTTCCAAGGTTCTGGGTGAGAGTATTCCAATTTCGTCTAAGATCTCTCCCCTTAATCCATTCACGAACCTTGCAGTCTTTTCTGGGTTTTCTTCCACATAACCTGCCCTCAAATTCAGTTTATAGAATTCTTCTGTATACTCCCTAATCGTCATTCCCCTTTGTCTCAGGTTTTGTACCTGTCTATACAACATTATTTGATAATCCTTAGGCAAAAACTTCTCCTTCATTTTCGCCTCCATTCTGGTCCATTTTCTTATGGGCTGTTTATGCAGTCTTTTCCTCTCTGCCTGTACGCTGTCCCACCATAAGGACGCATGTCCCTTCAGCTTGGTGGCAGCAAACTTCACCTGTTTGTCCTCGCTGGTCTCCTCAAATTCGAAGTATTTATTTACTTCACTTAACCAGTCCAGCAACATATCTGCCGACAAACTGCCGTCATAAGTGGAAAGCTCATGCTTCGACTTATGACTGGACAACAGAACTGATTTCAACAATCTCAGTTCAGGTGTCACTCCTTCAAACTCATCTTCCGGTTCTGCAATATCCTCGTCACTGTCATCTGCTGGGCCTCTCCTTCCCCCAGCTTCTACTGCTGCCAATCTCTGATTTAGAATCCAAATTTCATCTCGCAGTCCTTCTTCTGCCACTCTCCGGATTGCTCTACCTCTTCCTCTTCCTCTTCTGCCAACTTCCATCTTCTTGCTACTTCAAAACTTTTGCTCCGATACCACTTGATGGGAACACCAGCCCACGTGCCCGGTCAGCTTGAACAATGTCACAACTTTTAAAACACAATATTTAACAATTATGGTTACGTGGCATTACACGTCGGTTTCGCGCCCTTGCTACTCACCACTAGCCTCGAACCTTACGCTGCTTTCCGGTACTTGGATTAATGGCATAGTTATTGGCCTCGAATGGATCACTCGGCCCACTTGCCGACGCATATGGCCATTTCGCCTTACTCTTTCACTTGGTTCATTGTTTCGTTTGTCACTTGGTGTTTGTGCTCTGTGTAAGGTGTGAGGGTTTCGACCCTGCGCCTTGTTGACAAGGGTTTGTGCTACCCTATGGAATCTGGTCACAGCAACGGTGGCTGTGCTTGTGAATCAATGCGGCTGCGAGGGTGTTCTGGTTTCCAACCTCCTTGTTGGTTCGTTTTCTTCCCACCGAGACCGGTTTGTTCCTCTGTTCTTCGCTCGACACTTACAGGTTCTTCGTCATGCTAATTTATTCTGGTTGTTTGCGTTTGTGGTTTTTTTCTCAGGCTAATCGTTGTTCCGTGACAATTTCTACAGGTTCTTTGGCTCTCGGCCCTGAGCTTTTTCCGGTCAATTTCGCTCCAGTTGACGTCGGTATTGGTAAGTTATCCCTCTCTGTTTCAAAACCCCGTTGGTTTTGTTTCCATACTGATCTCGTTGCTCCTTGTGAGCAGGTTCAAATGGCTCCTGGTGGTTGCTCGATTTCTTGGAAAAGAACGGCTCTCCCTCTCCACAAGGTAAATGCCCAAATGGTTCTTCCCACTGTTAATTTCGTTGATTCAACGATTTTGGTTGCACAGGTTTGTAACTGACTGTTTGTGTTTCTTACACAGGTTTAGGTGTCCGTCGGCCTTCCCCGGTTTCTGTCGGAGTTTCACTCGCTTCGGTTTTCGGTGGTAAGTCGCGGTATGGCGGCTCGCACCATTCTCCGCATGAAATGCAATTTGAAAGTGTCATAGTTGACTCTGTCGATTTTCGCTTTCGAGTGTTGTCGTGACATTGTCACGCTATGGTTCTCTACACTCTTTTACCAAGTGTTGTCACTCGGACGAGAGTTCGGCTTTCAAATTGGTTTGGGTTTCAAAACCCCACCTGTACCCCTCAGTTGCTATCTGGAATTCTCGCCTGTGACTGTAGGCCTCCTGGTTGTAACCCTAGGTTACTAGTCTTGTCTTGTTTTCTCCGGCGGTTTCAATATGTAATTATATACATTTCAGTATGGACTGTCTTGTTATTACGACCCTGTCAGAGGGCTTACTCTATTCTCAGTTTGTTTAAAAATGCAATGGCTCAGTTTAATGGTAAATACCTGTAAGTTCAGTGTTCTTCGTTTTGTTTGTTGTCTGTTCGGACTTCGCCGTCTTAATACAACTTCTCTGTTTGTGTTGTATTCTCCTGCGCCTCTCTTCAGCTCTCGCATGCATTGACCACGCCCTCGTATTGCAATATGCCTGTTCACGGATAACTATATTCCTCTAATAGAAAGAAATAGACATTTAACTATGTTTGATTCAGAATGTGCATGCAAATATTTTGACAGTGAATTTTGGATATGTATTTCATTTCAGTATTTCTACATACAATACAATTGGTATACTTTCTGAGGAGTATAAAAAACTCTGTTTCATTACTCCATTCTGTGTATTAAATTGCAGAACCCTTGTACAGTCATATTTTCGTTTCCTTTGTAGCCTCCTGTATGCCAATTCATTCCAACTGGTAACTGTCTCCAGTTGGTTACACAGTTACATGTTTTTACATTATGGTTAATTCACTTTTTACTATTTGAACTGTTTTACTTCACCTAATAAAACTACCACAGTTGTTTAGATCAAAAATTAAATAAAAACAAGTAAACTAAAACAACTCTACTGACAGCTAGTTCCTTGTCCTAAGGAAAGAAATAAATTAAAATAGGAACAGGTTTTGAGACCTGTAAAATAACTCAAAACTGAAAACCTGAAACACCTGTCTGACCGGTTGCCACCCTAGTCAGATGCTCCTGCATCAGGCTCCGGGGGTAGCAAAAAGTCATGGCTCCCCTCCATGAGGTCATCCACTGAGTAGCCAATTTTCTGAATCTGTGCCGTGTCAAGCCAGGTACTGTCCTCAATAGGACAGTCCTTCCACTTGACCAGGTACTGTAAGTAGTCCTTCCTGCGTGTGCGCTTGGCTACTTGCGTGTCGAGGATACTCTCGATCTCAAGGGGCTGCGCTGCAGGCATCTTCTTCAACCAAACATCCTCTTCACCTGGGGTAGTCCGCTCTGGCCTTGTTGCCTCTTCTTCTCCGGGGTTGGTAGGGTAAGGAAACAAGTCTGCCACATTAAAGATGGGTGAAATGCCTATTCCGGGTGGCAGCTGTATCTCATAGGCATTGGCTGAAAACTTGCGGAGAATTCTGCAGGGGCCAATTTTCTTAAACTTTAACTTGTTATACTTCCCTCTGGGAAAACGTTCCTTGCGCAAGTGGGCAAGGACTTCATCCCCGATGTTGAACTGAACTTCCCGCCTCTTCGAATATGCCTGCTGTTTATACCTTTGATTGCTGTCTACCAACTTCAATTTTACCTGCTCATGCAAATCATTCATTGCTTGAGCGAAATCTTCGCCATCGGCGCTTCGTTTCTCTAGCTTCCCCAAATCCCGCAGTTCATGCACTCCGCGAGGATGCATGCCGTACAGAACCTGAAAAGTACTATGTCTGGTACTGCGATTGGGAGAATCATTATATGCAAATTCCGCTTGGGCAAGTACACGATCCCACATCCGCGAATTTTCTCCGACTAAGCTTCTTAGCAGGTTTCCCAAACTCCTGTTTACCACCTCTGTTTGTCCATCAGTCTGTGGGTGATAAGCAGAGCTGAAATTTAGTTGGGTGTCCAACTTTTTCCACAGGGTATGCCAGAAGTGTCCTGTGAATCGTACATCCCGGTCTGAAATAATAGATCTCGGAAAACCATGCAGTCGAACAATTTCTGTGAAGAACAAGTGAGCTACGTGAGTAGCATCACTGGTTTTTCGACAGGGTATAAAATGCGCCATCTTCGAGAATCTATCCACCACTACCATCACTGAATCGAATCCCCGTTGTGTCTTTGGTAAACCCAGGACAAATTCCAAACTGACTGAGTCCCATGGTCTACTTGGTGTGGGCAACGGCGTATAGAGTCCTACATTCTGGCTGTGACCTTTTGCCAACTGACACATTTTGCACTTGCTCACATGCCTCTGCACATCTCGCCGCAACTTTGGCCAATAGTAGAAATGCTCTATCTGAGATAGCGTCTTGTCTATATCGAAATGTCTGGCTAGACCTCCACTGTGTTTCTCACGAATAATGTTTTCCCGCATTGAACAATCGGGAATACACAACTGTCCTCCTTTGAACAGTAATCCTTCCTGCAAATTGTAGTCCAACCATGGACTGTGATTCCACAGTAAAGGGTTCTGACATGCTTCATGTGCCTCCCTGAAGTCTGTGTCTGTTTGATACAGATCCTTCAAGTGTTCGAAACCCAGTACCTGCACCGTACTCTCCTGTAAAAGCAGATCTCTTCTGCTTAACGCATCTGCTACCTTGTTGGATTGTCCGCTGATATGCTTCAATACAAAAGTAAAGCTCTGCAGATATTCCACCCACTCTGCATGCTTGTGATTCAACTTGTGCTGCTGCATAACATATTGTAAAGCAGAATTGTCAGAAAATAACACGAATTCATTACCTAGTAAGTAGTGCCTCCAGTGTTTTAAGGCTTGAACGACCGCATAAAATTCTTTGTCATAAGACGAATACTTCTGCCTGCTTTCGTTCAACTTCTCACTGAAGTAAGCAACCGGTCTATCTTCCTCGCTGAGTACTGCCCCAATGGCTGTACCGCTGGCGTCGCAACGAACTTGAAAAAGTTTGTTGAAATATGGTAATCTCAAAATTGGCCTCTCAGTGATCTTTTTCTTCAAAGTCTGGAAACTGCTTTCTGCTGCTTCAGTCCAACGAAAAGGCTGATTTGCCTTCTTAATCGTGTCCAACATAGGTGCACAAATCACTTCGAAATTCTTGATGAACTTCTGTAAAACTCGCTAAACCATGAAACTCCGAACTTCAAACAAGTGAGATGGAGATGCTTGACTCACAATTGCGCAATCTTTTCGGATCCATCTTCGGCTCATTCTACGCAATCACAAAACCAGAGATATACTAATTCTTTTGGAAAAAAGTACATTTTTTTTAGATTTATCGGCGGCTTGTTACTGCTGCCAGACTCTCAATACACTTCGAATATGTCGAAAGTGTTCCTCCTTTGTTTTTCTTTGAAGATTAGTATATCATCTGAATACACAATCACGAATTTCCCAATGAATTCCTTCGGTACTTCATTCATTAAGCGCATGAAAGTGTGGGAGCATTACTCAATCCGAATGGCATCACCAGCCATTCATACAGTCCCTCATTCGTCTTGAAGGCTGTCTTCCACTCATCCCCTTCCCTGATTCGGATCTGGTGGTAGCCACTTTTCAAGTCAATCTTCGAAAAATAGGCTGCCCCACTCAAACAGTCCATCATGTCCTCCATCCTTGGTAATGGAAACCTGTACCGAATCGTAATCTTGTTGATGGCTCTCGAATCTGTACACATTCGCCATTCGCCACCTTTCTTAGGAGCCAGTACTGTCGGAACTGCACAAGGACTCATACTTTCTCTGATCAATCCTTTATCCAGCAATTCCTGCACCTTTTTCCGAATCTTACGCAGGGAGCAGATCTGCTCCAGATCTCTCAGGTTGCATACATGGGATTCAATTCACCCTCTCAACACTCCATGACAGCCACCATAGGTGATGCAACAGCTAATTTACACCATAAGTGACCTGATCATGAAACCTGCAATTTCTCTATTAACAATCCAACTGGATAACAAGACTTGCACGATAGAAACTCGACTCAAAAAATTGTAATTTTTGTCCACCATTGCTTTAATCATTGAAACATGTGTATGTGTATGGGAAGAAAAAAAATGAGAAGACTCTGGTTGTTGTCCTATTTGTGAGGAAGCGTGATAGAACAACAGCCACCGGCAACACTGCTTTTACTCTCTATGCATCCACCAGGCCTTCAACAACCCCTGCCTTGATGCCCATGCATCGCCAAATCTAAACGCAACGTTCTAGCACTCCCTCTCACTATTAATCTTGATAGACCAAAACAAAATTAGTGTGCCTAACTTCTGATCTGAGCTTCATTTATAGCAGTAGAATGCAATACCTCTAACTTATATTCTTTAACGTGATTATATCTCCTCGCAGACCAAATGGCACTATGTACAACTTGATAGGATATGGCACTCGATAATCCAACATGGAAACAGAACTTTATGCCTGACTCAATGAAGTAATAACCACGCATAGATCGACAAGGGTTGTGTAGACGTTTTTCACATTTTTGTGTCTGACAACTACAGTGGCACATATGTCGTCTCAAACATAACTGCACCAGGCACAAAATTATTCGGATTCACCAACACGCTTCTGATTCCTTCCATGGCCTAAACCAATGACTTCAAAGCTCATGCAATCAAATACCCCTATACACAACATAGGTCCACTCAGCTTTGACCTGAAGCTCTGATACCATGTTAAAAATTGAATTATATTAACTAAATGGGTTCTCCAGGTGATATACTTGGAGAGTGCCCAAGTACTCCACACAAATGAACTGTCTATTCATACAAAACCTCGTACATATAGACTTGCACACAAAGAGGGTGGTTTGAACCACTCCCTAGATAGTAGGATCTGAGATCTAATCTTAGAGTCTCAATCCTATTCTCATCATAACAAACATCTAAGTCTAGATTTCTTCATTAATTCCAGCAATACATACACAAAAATATTGGGCATTTAAAAAATTCCTACCAACTCTTCATTGATAAAGTGTACAGTAAATTTTAGCCCAAAGCAAAGTCATTATTATATACTACTATTATTTTTCAAAGCTGTTATCTCCATTCGATATAGAGTATAAGAATAACAATTTATACTTGAAACTCTTAACCCTAGTGGAACTAAGTGATTCTTGATACAAAATTCCAACTGTAAACTAATACTGACGAACCTAAGATATATGACTAGAGGGTATGAAATAATAATGAGAGTTATGCACTGATATGAGAAGGTTACAGTAGAACCTGGAAGAACAAGACGTAAATGATTCCACCCATGCATTCAAAGGAGGGAAATCCTAAAGAGTGGAAAGGATAGAAGGATTCCAAGCTGGATAAGATGAAATCGAGTTAATAGATCTTATATTAAAACAAAATAACATAAAACAAGAAATACAGGAGTGGGGTTGGCATAGACAACTAAATAATCTTTAGGGAAACTAGGGTGTGTCGTTTCCAACCAACTGGAGACAGAGCATTATTATCATTAACAATTTATACAGATCATTGGTTATTATTTTAAAAGAAAAGTGGTCTAAAACAAGGAGGGATATCTTACCTGTATGAATGAATATCGTTCCATCATATGAACCAGCTGGAAGGAAGGAACAACCCCATTGAAACCTGTAAGAAAAAAACAAGTAGTATCAAACTTGTGAGTAGTTGAAAATAAAATAGAATGCGAGGAAGCACAAAATGAATGGTTGACATTATGGCATACCTGAAAGCGTGGGTGGGAGAAGTGTGGATCCAAACTCTAGTAGATATAATTTCAGTTGAAGAACCATATACCCTTCATGAAAAGGAATAGAAGGACAGGATGAAAAACACAGTAGGGAGTGGGTTAATTACCCTAAACCTCCTAGCTAGATTTTGAGCCGTCAGATCCAGTGATGGAGAGTCAAAGGATAGATCCATAACCAAGTGTCCACTGTAGCTAGTGATCAAGTAATATTGGCCAGTACTGTGGACATTTCAAGAGACTTTTAAAAACTTATTTAGATGAATACTAACCAAGTTGAATATTTTAACCCCTATGCTTATTTCTAAGAGTATTAACGAAAACAAATACCCTTGTGATCACAAGGAATCAAGTATATAATAACAAAACTTATGGAAATGAGAGGTATTAATTTATCTAAAATTAAAACAAATAATTATTCCATTAATATCGAAGTTTATGAGTGCATGTGATAAAGTAATGTTCAAAAATTCATTGAAATTTCAATAGAAATGTTAAACCAAGATTGTAAGAGTAAGAACCAAAGTGTTTTATTAACAAAAAGAAATATGTATTCGATGAGCTACTTGGTAGTGTTTTTTAATAATTTATCTTTGATTTGTGGAGCATGTTACAAGTGGTATCAGATCCATGTTAAGGCAGTGTGGCCTAATTGGGTGATTAAATAAAAAACCTATACTTTGCTAACAAAGAAAGAAAAATGATGAGAGGAGCTAGAAGCACACAAATATTAAGGTCCTCCATGGAATCTATCCTTATACCAATTTCGAGAGCTAATCTAGAAATGTGGGTTCAATTGGGAGGAGAACAAAAAAACCCCACTACTATTCTATTAGAAAAATTTCAGTAGTTAAGAGTTGAGATGGCTCATCTATGGGTTGACAATGAAAGATTTATGTGAGACCATGGATCAATTTTGAAAAGCCTATTTCATCGGCAGAATCCTAGAAACTCCATATCAAATCCTAGAAATGAAGGCATGGACGAGGAGAAAAGGTAGAGAGGTGAAAATATGCCTGTGGGGAGTCATACTCAAAGACAGGATGAGGATAAAGGTGAAAATGAGGAAGAATCTGATAATTTTTCTAACCATAGGAAGAAGAAGAAGAAAACAAAACTGAAAGGGGAATTCAAGAAAATTAAACCCTGAACCATTGATGGAGAGGTATTAAAAGCCATTGAATATTGTTTAATTACTATGAACAAATATTTTCAGATTTAGGAGTATGATGATAATTTGAAAGCAAGGATAGTAATTTACTAACTTCAAGGAAAAGCCACGATGTGCTAGGAAGAGGTCAAAGATATTCATGTAATGGATGAGAAAGGAGTGTATTGGGGAGAATTTCAAAAGTACTTCAAGGAAAATTACTTGACTATGTGATTCTACGATGATAAGGAAAAACAAATTCCATGACCTCTAAATGGGAGAAATTTCTATGTATGAATTCGTGGCTAAGTCACCTCCCTATTAAGATACGTGCCTACATATGGGTATAAAAGGCGAAGTTATAACATTTTATGGGAATCCTACCAATATTTTTGAAGGAAGGCTTGGAATCTGATAATACTAAAACTATGGATGATACTATTTGGAAGGCACAGATCTATTCACAGTAGATGAAGAAAAAGGGGGAGGGTAGTAAGAGTTGGTTAAATAAAAAAGGGCAAAAACTATCAGAGTACTAGAAATACAAGAAATGGAAAAACCAGAAACCTACACAGGAGCTAGCATAATATACCTTATGGAAGGAATCAGTGTAAGTTAAGATCATAATATGAAACTACGGAGGTAGAAGCATCCAGTAAACTAGAGTTCGATCAATCGCAAATACCTCCACTACAGTGTTGGGGCTATGGAGAGCCTCATTATTACAAAAATTTCCCTCATCACACCAAAGAAGAATAGACTACAAATATTTAGGAGGATTATACCATTGGTGAGGTGGCTCATAGCATACCTAAAATAAATGCTGGTTTGGATGATCATCAAGCCAAATATAAACCTACTATGATTTAAT
Organism: Pinus albicaulis; assembly: GCA_034641835.2. Classification (NCBI taxonomy): domain Eukaryota; kingdom Viridiplantae; phylum Streptophyta; class Pinopsida; order Pinales; family Pinaceae; genus Pinus; species Pinus albicaulis. Next base: position 644,934,892 of record CM076569.1, on the reverse strand, counting down.
TTGAAGGTAATATGTATAACCATTTCGTGTCTTTTTTAATAGATCCAGGAGAAAACATAAGTTATATCAGTCCTAAGATATTATAAATGTGCCATCTACGAACCCATAAATTTAAAAAACCCTAGTTGGTCTCGCTGGTAACTGGGGTTGAAATAATAGTGATAAAAAAAATAGATAACTCTCTTATAGAGATAGCAGGTCAACGAATTTGTGTAAATTTGAATGTAGTAACCTAGGGTCGTATGATATATTAGTTGGTATGGATTAGTTAGAAGGACACTAGTCCTTAGTGAACTACAAATACAAAACCATTAGTTATCTCACTAAGGAGGGTGTCAAACACGAGATTAAAGGGGTAAGGAAACCCATAAAGTTGTGACCAATTAATGCTACTTAGCTAGGAGAATATATTAAGAAGTGATGCCAAATATATGTTGTTCAAGTGGGATATAACAATTCAAAGGATAAAAAATCCACCTTGGAAAATTTTCCAGTTATTCAATATTTTATTGATGTGTTTTCGTAAGAAATTTCGGGGCTACCACCCAAGCGAGACATAGAATTTACCATAGAATTCATTCCAGGGGTTGCACCTGTGTCAAAAACACCTTATCGAATGAGCATACATGCGATGACTGAGCTAAAAATGTAATTGCAAGAACTAATTGTTAAAGGATACATTTGCGCAAGTGTATCAGCTTAGGGAACCCCTGTGTTGTTTGTTAGAAAGAAGGATGGTACTATGAGATTATGCATTGACTATATGCAACTTAACTAGTTTATTATTAAGAAAAACAATTCGTTGCCAAGAACTGATGAATTATTTGAACAAGTGAAGGGTGCTACGATATTTTATAAGATTATTTTGTGATCGGGATACCATCAGATAAGGATAAAAAAATAATATATTCCTAAGAAATTTTTTAGAACTAATTGTGGTAATTGCGAGATTGTGGTTCTACCCTTCGGGCTTACCAATGCCCCAACAACTTTCATGAGTCTTTTGGATGGTATTTTCCACCTTTATCTTGATAAATTTGTCCCAATTTTTATTGATGACATTATTATATACTCAAGGAATTTGGAAGAGCATAAGAAACATTTATATATAGTATTTAAAACACTAAGGGAACACCAATTGTATGATAAATACAATAATAGTGACTTTTACAAGGTTCAGATACAATACTTAGTACATATAATTTCCGCAGAGGGAATTTTTGTGGACCTTGATAAAATCAAAACTCTTATGGAGTGGCCTATCCCTAGTAACGTTGCTGATATTCAATATTTTATGGGTTTAACGGGATATTATCGTCGTTTTATTGAGGTATTCTCTAGAATAACTTATCATATAACTTCTCTATAGAAGAAAGGAAAATTTTTCAAGTGGACAGCTGAATTCCAACATAGCTTTGAGCAATTGAAACATCTATTGACCACTACCCCCAGTATTAAAAATTGTATAACCAGAGAAGGAAATTTTCATCTGAACTGATGCATGTCAAGAAGGAGTGGGAGGAGTATTGATGCAAAAAGGTAAAGAAATTGTCTATTAATCTCGAAAATTAAAAGAGAATGAACATAGATACTCTGCTTACGATTTAGATTTAACTGCAGTGGTACATACCCTGAAGGTATGGAGACATTATTTATTGGGTCAAAACTTTGTGTTGATGAATAAAAAAAACAGTTTAAGTAATTTCTTTAAGAAAGCTAACCTCAACGCACAACAAGCTACATGAACAACCTTTCTAAGTGAATTCGACTTTGATTTTACACATTTAAAAGGAAAACAAAAACCACGTGGTTGATGCATTAAGTAGGAAATTACATCACGTATATGAAATCTCCTATAGTCAAGTGAAATTTAAATTTTCAGCTTAGATTAAGGAGGCCATGATTAAAGATCCAAAATATGTTTTTTTTATGGAAGCAAAATAAACCAATAAACAACCCTCAATATCAAACTGAAGGATATTGACCTTTGGGGAAGGATATATGTTCCTAATCAAATGAATTTTAGTCAATTAATATTGGATGAATTTCATATAAGTCTTTATGTCACCCATCTCGGATATCATAAATTATTTTATGCTATATTTTTTATTTATTTATTTATTTTTTAATTTAATTTAATTTAATTTAATTAATTAATTATTATATATATATATATATATATATATATATATATATATATATATATATCCTGGCCCAGAATGAGGAAATATATTACTGAATATTTAGGCAAATGCATAGAGTGTCAACAAATCAAGGTTGAACATCAACATCTATCCGGTCTGCTCCACCTGCTACCCATTCCAGAGTGGAAAGTGGAATTTATCATGATGGATTTTATAGTAGGTCTGCATAAGACTTATAAAAAAAAATGACTCAATCATTATGGCGATAGAAAAACTGAGTAAAGTAGCACATTTCATTCCTATTCAATCCACATACAAGATTGTCAAAATTGTAGACATATTCATGTGAGAAATATTTAGATTACATGGGATGCCAAAGGTGATTCTTTCTGATAGAAATCATTAGGGTAATTTTTAGGTCTAAAATGAGCCTCCTAAGGAAATTATAAAATAATAGTGGAAATAAAAAAATAATATTTGATCCCATCATCAAATTTTAGAGGGAAAAAGGAAAAAACTAGTTTTTCAACTTATCTCCAAAGTTTTTACTCAAATTTTGAGCGGGAGTACTCGTTGGATGCAAAATTTGATTCCTCATCCAAGGAGTACCCATGTTACATACTTTCTATGGGTCCTTCTACACGAAAAATAGGAAATACATTAAAAACGTGATTGTAATCACGTTTTTTTAATTATGTATTTCTCATTTTTCATTTAGCAGGGTCCATCGAAAGTATGCAACATGGGTACTCCTTGGATGAGGAATAAAATTTTGCATCCAATGAGTACTCCGGCTCGAAATTTGGGTAAAAACTTTGGGAGATAAGTTGAAAATACGAGTTGAAAAAGTAGTTTTATTATTTTATTATTTTTTAATATTTTTACCCTTTTATTTAAAAAATGGTGAATCACCCCCCATGGTTGACATCATCATCTTGAATCCTATTGGTTCTTATAAAGTTTATTTTTTTGTACATTTTTCTTAGGAGGCCCATTTTAGACCTCAAAATTCCCCTAATGGTGAAGTTTACATCAGCGTTTTTGAAAACCCTTTTTATCATATTGGGAACACAGGTTCAATTTAGCATCGCATATCACCCGAAAATAGATGGAAAGACCAAGCGGGTAAATCATATACTAGAAGATATATTAAGAATGTATTTAATGCAAAAATTGAATAAATGGGAAGAGTACATTTACTTACGTGGAATTCAAATATAATAATAGCTATCACGAATTGTTACAGATGCATCTCTTCAAAGTCATATATGGAAGGAGATGTAGAACATCGGTTAGTTGGAACTACCTTGAATATTAGTTACTACTGAGACTGGATATGTTAGAAGAAATGTAACATACTGTAAAAAATGTTTGGCAGAACTTGAAAGTTTCCCAAGATAAACATAAAGCATATGCGGAAAAGAAAATAACTTAGAATGTGTTTCAGGTACGATACCATGTATATGTTCAAGTGAAACCTAGGCTTGTAAATATACCAAGAAAGTGATTAGATATGTTGCCAACGAAACTATTAAGGATGATAAAATCAAGGTGTACAAAGCTCTTATCGAAAGGAAAAAAAAAAATACTATATAAACAAGAGGCAAGATATTCTCCTTCACCTCTCTAAAGCTGAGCCTAGAATGTTTTAGAGGAGCATTGTTGTCCGTAAATCAAAAGACAACAATTTGATCCCTTTAAAGGAATGGGATGTTTATATTAGGAACCTATATGACTCCCCATACAACATGGGCATCATCATGGACACTCCTATAGGGGGATACATTTTCTTTGGAAGACATGGACTCTAGGATTAAGGAGCTTGCCAATGGGAAAGCTAGGGATATTTAAGGTTACCAAAATGAAATTCTCAAAATTGGAAGGTCCATCCTCACCCCACACTTGCAAAATATCCTCAACTTGGTGGTTAAACATGGCTTACCCAAGCTATGGATGCAGAGCCTTATCATGCCTATCTTTAAAAGTGGGGATAAAAATGTTCCCTGTAACTATAGGACTATCATGATTAGCCACATTTTAGGCAAGTTGTATGGGTTCATTCTAGAGAAAATATTAGTGCTTAACTTGATACCCATCGCAAAAGAGTGATTGGGAAATATGGTCTTAGAAGGTACCACTCTATGATTGATCACTTTGTCACTCTTAGGACCATTGTCGAGGATTGTCGTAACAGCAAGAATAATATCTTTTGTTGTTTTTTTTTCTTTTTTTTAGAAAATATTTCAACATTGTTCCACGAGAAAAGTTATGGAAAGTGCTAGATGAAAAACTAGTTCCTCTTGAGTTAAGGATCGTTTTTATTAGATTATACAAGAATGTTATTTCAGATATCAAGCCCAGTTATGGTTGTTATACTAACATTAATTGTGGCATCAGTGTTAGTAAAGGATGTCCCCTATCCCCCACCCTTTTTGGAATTTACATTGACAAACTTGAGGAATGCTTAGAAGTTGTTGCCTTTGAGGGGCCCAAGCTTGTCGGTATAGCCATTACTCTTCTTATTTATGCCGATAATATCGTCCTTCTTGCTAGGAGTCCCAAAGGTCTTGAGAATAAGTTTAACACCCTCCATGATTATTGCATCAGGATGGGTATGATTGTTAACAATGATAATACTAAAGTTATGATTATTAAATCCAGAAGATCACTTATGAAAATTTCATCTATGATAACAATTACTTAGATAATGTTTCTTCTTAAAAACATTTAGGTATTGACATTAACCATAAGCTCAAATGGAAATATAGCATTGAGAAAAGGATTTTTGGAGGTTGGAAAGCTTGCTATGAGCTTTGAGAATAATTGTAAGACACTTGATCTTTGGGTTTGGAGTAAAAAAAAGTTCCCCTTCGAGACTCCTGTCAATCCTGTTATTTTATATGGATGTGAGGTGTGGGGTTGTAGTCTATCTAGAGATTATTGGAGAAAGATAGAAATGATCCAAAATAAATTCATAACCTACAACCTCAAGATTAAAGGTACTAATCCCTACCCTGTTCTCTTGATTGAGGCTAGCCTTTGACTATTGAATTCATGACTATGTTTAGGTGTGTGATTTATAATAAGAAGTTGTACAACATGAAAGCCAAGAGGCTCCCAAAAATTTCTTCTAACTCTAGTCAAAACCACCTTCCGCTTAAGAGAGGGTGGCATAAGGATGCTAAGTTCTGGCTCGACCATTGGGAGATAAGGGAGGAGACCCTCTTGTGGAACAAGGATAATATTAAAAACATCATTACTTGCAAATTTAAGCATAAGATATGTAGTGATAAGGAGTTAGAGAGGAAAATAAAGTTAAGATACTATAAGGAGGTAATCAACCCCATAGTTTCTAACCAGAATTACCTTTCAATATTAAGTAGTGTTAAGGAGCGAATGAATATTGCAAGGATCATAACTAATTCTCATGAACGTTGGAGTGAAACTTGACGTTGGTATATTCCAAAGATTCCTTGGGATGAAATAATGTGCCTCCTTTGCAATACTAAGAAAGTCGAGGATGAAAATCACTTTATCTTGGATTTTCCAGCCCTTAAACACATCCATTCTCATTTCCATAACATTTTCCCCACTATTGAACTCCTTGAATTGTTGAGTTAGGAAAACTATAGTGACCTCGGAATGCTTCTTTCCCTCCTTTTTGATCACAAAAATAAAATCTTAAATAATCTCAATTAATAGCTTCTTTCTTAAGGTCCAATAGACCATATTGGTCTTAGTGGATGTTAATCATCATCATCATCATCATCATCATCATATATAATATTTAATTTAATATATATTAAAAATTTAATAATTTAATAATTTTTTTAAAACAAATTAAGATTATCAAAAAAAATTAATATTAATGTAGGTAGTTAAGTTTCATTAGCAAAATTTAACATAGTAATAAAAATACTATACAAATTATGTGCGTGGTACTTTATATATATATATACTATACAAATTATGTGCATGGTACTTTATATATATATATATATATATATATATATATATATATATATACGAAAATTTCCATCTCAATTTATAAGTGAAATTAGAAAATTATAAATTAATTTTTTTTTGGTTAATTTTATTCAAAATCTAGTACAAATTTTTAAAAATCATTCACGTGTTTTTTAGGGTGCAAAACTCATTTGTGCATTGAAAAGTGTATTTTAAACAACAAGAAAACACAATCCTGATAGAAAGTGTATTGCTAAATTCAACCCAAAAAACCATTTCATCTATTAGTTTAATTACATCAATTAAGTTTAAAATAATAATTAATTTTTATCATTTGAGAAGTTTAAATTCCAACAATTAAAAATTAATAGTAAATAATTTTTTTTCTTTTTAAAAACTTTCAAAATAAATTACTATTAATATAATAATTTATATTTATTTATAAAAGAAATATTTATCAAACAACATATTAATAAGTATATTTGAGATATGAAATAAAAATTATAAATTATATTATTTTTAAAACCACGTAGATCCATCTTACTCAAGATCTATCAAGGGTGGAGAGGGATTAAATCTATTGAAATGGAGACCTTTTTTAGAGTGAAAATGTAACATCCCCTCATCATATTAATATTTTTCATTTACTTGTATTGTGCAAGACTTTAAAAAATAAAATATTTAATTTTCAAGTAATTGAGACAATTACTTCCTCCTCCTTAGAGATAAAAAATGTCAGTTTTGAGAAAGGAATATTTAATTTCCAAGTAGTTGAGACAATTACTTCTCCCTCCTTAGAAATAAAAAATTGTCAGTTTTGGGAAAGGAATATTTAATTTCCAAGTAATTGAGACAATTAATTCCTCCTCCTTAGAGATTAAAAAATGCTAGTTTTGGGAAAGAAGCCATGCGTGGCAACATAAGGAACATAGGGAAGAAAGGCTTGAGGCAACAATAAGAAGAGAAGAGAATCTTGGACAAGAATTTGTCAAGGTGAGAAGTGCCAGCAGAGCCAGTGGAAGACTTGAAATAAACGTTTTAAATTGGACTAGAGGTCTTGAAGTTGAAGAACGTTTTGCTCTCACTTGGCTATCTTGGAAAATAAAGAGGCTAGGGAGAGATTTGGACAAAATTTCCAATCCCATAGTTTGTGTGGTGGAGTATTGACTTGGTGAAATAATGTTGATAAGTACATTTAAACATTATGTTTAGAATTCGTTACAATTCATTAAATGTTGAAACAAAATATTTTCTTTGTGTAATGTGTATGAGTAGCTATAAAACTGAGAGTTTATGTAAAGTTTCATTTCTTTATTTTATATCTTTAAAATATAAGAACATATTTATATTTGTATTGTGTTGACACCTAATCCTAAAGGGTTGGGTGAGAATATTCAATATTGTATATTAAATAATATTAGGAAATAAGGAAGGCAAATAGTCATTGGGAGATGAATCCCAATAGCGTCACCTCCATGTATAAATACATGTACATTCTTCATCTAATACACATTCTGATTTGCGGAGTTACCTCCTGGTTTGACATGGTATTAGAGCCAGTCCCACTATTGGCATTTTTTCCCGTGGTGTAACTCCCTCATTCCTCTGCTCAGTCAGTTTTTATGCTAGTTTTTGCTGCTCTATTAAATTACTGTACTATAATTTTGCATTTTTTTTATCTGCAATTTTTTCCCAGTTCTGTTTTTGCAGCTTCTAGAGATTCTGCAATTTGCACTCCCTGAAATTCTACAATTTGCAGCTCCTGCAAACACCTGCAAATTCTGCAGTTATTAAATCCTACAATTCAAAAATTGTTTAACGGCCTCTCGGCCTCCCCATCGCTCACACACTCCCTACCATCTACTCTCCCTCACTCCCTCACGACCTGCGCTCGCCCTCACCGATTTCCCTTACCTGCTATCTTCCTAAACAATGCTCTCACCCCCCTCTCGACTCCACGAGCTGCGCACTCCCCAACAGACCCATTCAGTTATCTGTCTATGCACACCTTACAACGTCCCCTCCCCTCGCTACCATTACCCATTCAGTTATCTGTCTGCGCACACCTTACAACACCCTCCACGCTGTCTGCGCATACACCTCTCCACCACTCCAACTCATCGGTCATTCTCACAGCGCCTGTATACTGCATCGCTTGTATACTCCCACTTCTTGTATACTCCATTCTTCCGCCCGCCTGTATACTGCCTCGCTTGTATACTCCCACTGCTTGTATACTCCATTCATATTACAGCGCTATCATTTATATATCCATTACGCCCTCTACAACATATTATTCCGCCCGACTCCTCTGTTGTAATACGCTGTCACTAAACTCGTGGTTGTGGCTTCCCCCGCCTCCCCTTATACGTTGTTATAATAAACCCACCTCCCTTCCATAACTTCTGTCCATTATTCAAAATCGCCCCTCCTCTGTTTTAACACCGCTCTCTCCCACCATATCCCGCCCCCTCCCTTTTTTAATACCATTCCATTTTTACCATCGACCCCTCCACATATTTAATACCGCTCCCCCACATTCATAATACCGCGCCCCCCCCCCCCCCCCAAATCACACTTTCAATACAATTATTCATATAAAGTTTCTTTATTCAAACACAAAAAAAATATATATATATTTTTTGGTGCAGAATTCAGTATTTTCAGCAAAGTGTTTTTGTCCCCTTCAATTGAGTATATTTCCAAAATTGAAGATTTTATAGCAAAATTTTTTCCTCTTCAAAAGAATTTTTTCTAGCAAAGTAATCATTTTTTCCTTTCAGAGGAATGCATTCTCTCATATCTATTGTTGGGGTGGTTCTCTTCGGCAAATAGAACTATCTTGAATGGTCTCGGAAAATCAAGCACACTCTCATTTTTAATGAGTTGTGGAAAGGAATCTGTGAAGGACAAGAAGGAAATCCACCAGCAAAGCCCACTTCAGACAAGGAGCTCGCCATTTTGGAAAACAAGAACTGCAAGGCCTATGCCTTGATTGTAGCTTCCGTAAATGAAGAGGTGAGTCACCATATTTCATTATTCTCAAATGCCTATGAAGCCTTGAGCAAGCTAAAAGAACTCTATGACTCACATTCAGAACTAGAAATTGTTCAATTGATGATTAAGTTGTTCAGTCTTGAAATGAAGAATGATGATCCCCTTGATTTAGCTTCAGAAGTTAGATCTATCATGCATGATATTGACAACAATGGTGTAAAAATTGACATACCTCTCATAGCATATGTTAAGGCATTATATCCGACTTACTCACACTATCTTCAGTAATTGCAAGCAAGTGGAAACCTTGAGCATATCACCTTTGATACCCTTCAGAAAAAGTTTGCAGAAAGAGAGAAGGCTTTCGGGAAGATGATAGTCCCTTCATCTTCTGAAGAGGCTGCATACTTGGCACATAGAGAAAAGAGTCATGCTCCAGATTCATCCAGAGGAAGAGGTGGCAGAAGAGGAAGAGGAAGAAGAAACTTCAGAGAAAAGGGGGGTAGACAATCTGACAAATCTGATCTTCATTGCACATGTTACAATAAAGATGGACATGTTGCATCCAAATGCAGGACACCTTGGGATAAAATTGAGCAGCAAAGAAATCAAGACAAAGGTAAAACTAATGACAAAGACAAAGGTAAAGCACCTAAATCCACTCATTATGTTATAGCACATTGTAACAATGGATTAACTGAAGACTTGTTTGATGTTTCATTTACTTCATGGAGAGATGATTGGTTGCTAGATTCAGGAGCAACATGTCACATGAAATTTAGAAAAGATTTTTTTGAAGAATTTACTGACAAAGTTGATGGAGCAGTATATTTCGTAGATAAATCCAAACTCAAGCCATCAGGACTTGGCACAGTCAGGCTTAAGTTGCCTGGTCTTCCAGATCATATTCTACATGAGGTTCTATACCTCCCTGAGTTGAGGAGAAACTTGTTGTCCTTGGTCCAAATCCACCGGCAAGGACACTCCATTCACTTTTTTTATGGCAAGGCAGAGGTCAGAAAAACATCAGATCACTCACTTTTCATGGAGGGAATAGAAGAAGGGAGACTCTTGAAGCTGAAAGGTTCATCTGCTCATGCTAAAAACTTTGCATTCAGTTCACATCATGATGAAGGTACATTCCCATCAATTATTTTATGGCATGCTAGATTTGGACTCTTAAACTATGAAAGCCTTCATTTGTTGAAGAAAAATGGTGTTAATGGACTGCCTACAATTCCTAGGAAACCTAAGGAATCTGATGCTTGTATTCTAGGAAAGCATAGCAAACAGCCATTTCGTGATTCACACTCCAGAGCACATAGAAAACTTGAGCTTGTTCATTCATATTTATGTGGCCCTATGCCTGTTGCTTCTGCAAATGGAAATAAATACATGATGACATTTATTGATGACTACACCAGAATGTGTTGGATTTACTTATTGAAGAACAAGTCTGATGCTTTTCAAACATTCAAGAATTTTCATGCATGGATTGAAAATGATGCACAAACTCATATTGTCTCTCTACGTACTGATAATGGAAAAGAATACACTTCAAATAAATTTGAAAATTATCTTCGTCAACATGGAATCAAACATCAAACAACTGTGCCATATAATCCCCAACAGAACGGTGTAGCTGAAAGAATGACCAGAACTATTTTAAATATGGTTCGCTCCATGTTATTTTTCAAGAATGTAAAATTGATGTTTTGGGCTGATGCAGTTCTATGTGATGTTTACATAAAGAATAGGTGTCCTTCAAGTTCAATTAGAAACAAAACTCCTTTTGAAATGTGGCATGGCCACATTCCTTCGGTAAAGCATTTCAGGGTCTTTGGGTCCACCTGTTATGCCTTGATACCCAAGGGTCAAAGGAAAAAACTTGGTGCTAGAAGTTGCAAATGTATCTTCTTGGGGTACTCCAATACCTCCAAAGGATATCGTCTCTATGATGAAGCAAATAAAAAATTTGTAATAGCAAGAGATGTCATATTCCTTGAATCTTCCAAGAGTGACAAGGTTGTTGAGCGGCAACTTGATCGCCTGGATAGATTCACACATGCAAAGTATTTTCAAGAATTTGATAATCAGATTCCACATGTTGAAGGGGGGATTCCGATATTGAATCAAACTGTGGAATAATGTCATGAAGCACTCTCTCCCCTACATGAAGAAACAACCATGGATGACACATTGAATGATGTGATTGATAGAATTGGGAGATTGAATCTTGAATCAATCCCAACTCAGTCAAATGAGCAGCCTGGGCCATCTCAGAAAGATCCTCCCAAATGGCTGACAAAGACACTGGAGAATGTTCATCCCGATGAGGTTGGAAAAACAGGAACAAGAAGTTCCACTAAACAAATCGAAGGTGATGTAGATAATTCTGATTCTCCTGTTGATATGGATATTTCTTATAACTGTGAATTGAGTTTGTCTACAGATCATGAACCAACTTCCTTCAAATGATCCGCTTCTGATGATGAATGTAAAGAAGCGATGCAAAAGGAGTATGATGCCTTGATAAAGAATGGCACTTGGAATATGGTTGATCCGCCTTTGGGAACGAAACCAATTGGCTGTAAGTGGGTCTACAAGAACAAGTATAAAGCAGATGACTCACTTGACACGCACAAGGCCAGGCTTATGGCAAAAGTTTTTGCACAAAAAGAAGGAATCGACTATGAAGAAACTTTTTCTCCCACAACAAAATGGACCACCATCCTGACTCTCTTTGCCCTAGCAGCTCAGAATGGATGGAAAGTCCATCAGATGGATGTAAAAACCACCTTTTTGAATGGAGATCTAAAGGAGAAAGTTTATATGTCCCAGCCAGAAGGATTTGTGGTAAAGGGTCAAGAACACAATGTTTTCAAGCTTATAAAATCCTTGTATGGCCTCAAGCAAGCACCACGAGCCTGGTATGAAAAATTAACCGAGCATCTTCTGAAACTTGACTTCAAACATTTTGATCTTGATGATGCAACTTTGTTTGTTAAGAAAGTTGGAAAAACAATTGTATATCTTGTGGTGTATGTAGATGATATTTTGATAACAGGGAACAATGAGAGCTATATTGCATCCATGAAGAAAGAATTGAAGAAAGGTTTTGAAATGACTGATTTGGGTCATGTTCATTACTATCTGGGTATTGAAGTAATTCAACATCCTAAATTTATATTTCTTTCTCAAAAGAAGTACATTAGAGATCTTTTGGACAAGTTTGGCATGGATGAATGCAATCCCTTAACCACTCCAATGGAACAAAACTTGAAGCTCACATCTATTGAAGGGAAGGAATTCAAGGATGCAACTAAGTATAGACAACTTATAGGAAGTATTATCTACCTAACCACCACCAGACCTGACATTTCATTTGTTGTTGGAATCCTCTCAAGGTTTATGCAAAAACCTTGTGAAGGGCATTGGTCTGCTGCAAAAAGAGTGTTAAGGTACTTGAAGGGGAATCGAGACTTTGGACTCAAATATACACAGGTAGGCGACTTCAGCTTGATCGGATACTCTGATTCAGACTTTGATGGGGACAAAGAAATAGGGGTGTCTACTACAGGTTACACCATGAGTCTTGGATCAGGAGCTGTCTCATGGAGATCACACAAACAGTCAGTTCCAGCAGATTCCACGACCGAGGCAGAATATGTGGCAGCAGCTGAAGCAACAAAGGAAATTGTGTGGCTCCGAAAAATCCTGGAAGATTTGCAGATGAAACAAATGTACTCCACACCACTCATGATCGACAACACTTCTGCAATAAAGTTGGCCAAGAACCCAAAGTTCCATGATCGAACAAAGCACATCAATAAAAAATACCATCTAATTCGACATCATGTTCAGGCCAAAACCATCCATCTACATCATTGTTCCACAAATGAGCAAACTGCTGATATCTTCACCAAAGCACTTGGAAGAGAAAAGTTTGAAAAGTTCAGATTGATGCTTGGGCTCACCAACATCCCTTCGGATTAAAGGGGGGAATGTTGACACCTAATCCTAAGGGTTGGGTGAGAATATTCAATATTGTATATTAAATAATATTAGGAAATAAGGAAGGCCAAGAGTCATTGGGAGATGAATCCCAATAGCCTCACCTCCATGTATAAATACATGTACATTCTTCATCTAATACACATTCTGATTTGCGGAGTTACCTCCTGGTTTGACATATTGGAAGAAGGAATAACCATAAATATAATTAAATAAAGGGGCTTCCTTATGTCTCAAGGGTTTTCCCATAATATTTCAACTGTTATTTTTCAATTTGAAAAGTGAAATAACAATAGAAACAAAAAATTATTATGTTATGCAGGAACAAAAAACTTGATCATGAAGGTACGTATCCTTTGGGACATCAATAAATAGCAACAATGGGGGTACTATTTAACTTTATATGTACAAAACAAGGTTCTTTATAGGGGTAGTCCATAACCTTGTACGAAAAATTGAATTCATATCACATGGGCAGAAAGAAGGTCCCAAGAACTCTCGGGTATCCCTTCTCTATGGGAACGACAAACATTAAACAAGGAAAACGTGTGATGCTAAAATTACAATGATGTAACACCTCATTTTATTTCAACTTTATTTTAAAATTTTTTTATTGATACATTTAAATTATTTAACGAATGAGGTTATTTGTTAATAAAGAAACTTGAATTTTATTTCTTGAATAAACAAAATTACATTGAGTAATTTATTAACTGTATGGTAAAGTATTCCAAGATTCTAGAGTAAAAGAGAGAGAGAAAATTTCTGATAGTTACCTTCCCCAAGAGGATAAAATGAAATACTGAGAAGGGTAAGGGGTTATGTTCCAAAAAGGAAAAATGGTTTCACAAAAACAAGACTGTGAAGAAAACAGAGTTGTCTAGAGATGGCAGTTTACCAGTGGAACTCTATAACCTGAAAGAAGGGTAGACAAGACTGGGGTCCTGAAGTCTAACTTTTGAAAAGGAAAACCTGCTATCTAGACTCTAGTGCGGAGCATCGGCAAAGAAGCGAATGTGATTTCCTCTCTCACGGTTGGGCGGTGCCATCAATTAATCAAGAAAACTGAGATAAGTATTTAGAACTTACTGGTATAATTTGTTGAGATATAAAGAGAGTTTCTTTTTAAGTTTTATATAGAGGTAATATTAATTATTCTGTTAATTAGAGGCAATGTTGATTTCCATATACATTGAAAGAGGTGATAACTCTAAAACTAGCACAGGTAGCAAGAAAAACATTGTAAAAGATGTGAACACAAACTTTTTGTTGTTTAAAACTTTCTATTGTTATAGTACTGATAATATGCGTATTCTGTACCTACTATAAAACCTAGTACATTTAGAGAATATAGGGTAGAATAACAGTTGAAATAACAATAAATGAACCATGCTTAATGACATATGTCGGAACCATACTTGATAAATATTATTGAGAAAAGGGAGAACTATAATTTTATGGAAAGAGAAAAAATACAATTAGAAATTGAAAAGACTTGAGAAATGTAATTGGTGATTTTATTTTAAAAAGAAAAACTCATAATATTTTGTGTAAATAATATAAGCAGGCCCAGGGGTTGAGAATCCGAGGCTCGCAACTATAGGACGGGGATCATGGTCCCCTCGCCAATAAGGCTTTGGTGTAAACCAATCAAATTCTTTACAAAGTTTGATTAAGTGCTGCAAGATTTAAAGAGAACAATTGCCACAAAATAATTAAACATAGAATAGGAGCTCAAATGGTCAACACACAGAACTAGAAAATAGTTCAAATTTGAGAAGCATAATGGAAATGTAAAATAAAAAGACATACATGTCAACATACACTGTGAAAAAGTTTCTGCAATAGAAAAGTATTTAGTTAACTGGCTAAAAAACAATGATTTCCGTGACAACAGAAAAAGAAAGAAATAGAACCATCCTGTACAAATTCTGGGTTATGCAACACGCGCGTAAGTAAAACAATTTCCAAAAACCTTGCATAATCGCACATCATTACAAGCAAACAACATATGTCCTTTTGTTCCAATAAAGGACATAAAACATAGAAGTGATATTTTTTAGCATCAAAAAGACTATGCCAAACCCTTCATGTCAAGAGATAATAGAGAGAATGTCGCATGCAACAAGCTCAAGGGGCCAGAGGCCACACCTGTTTACGAAGATGGTTTACCCTCAGTAAACCATGAATTTACATTCCAAAAAACAAATATGAGAATAATGTGAATTGGGGATTAGGTGATACTTACTTGGAATCGTGAATGACGCATTGAGGGACCCAGGTTGCTCCTTCTGTGCCACATAAATCCAGCATCTTCATACCTAACCCAACAACATGCAAAGATGATAAGTAAATTTCTACAAGTACAACCCTCTAGTAGGAAGAAAGCTCTTGTAAAACTAAAATAAAACATACAGAAAACCCAGATACTTTCCTGCTCATTTCGGCATGCATAAGGGTCGGTAACATAAAACTCGTTCAGAAGAGGCAAGGAAAATAACTTGTTCACCTGCCAATAAAACCTCAGTCATTTAACTCTGGACAAGCACCACTTACTAAAATCTGAAAAAGAAACGTGGGTAGTTGCCATCGTTGAATTATGAATTACTCTAGCTCAAAAATGTAAGACTGAAACATATACTAAATGGTTAAGGAAACATCCTTACCTACCTAGGCCATTGCACGTCCCCTGTAGCAATTTTAGGCAAAAAAATAGTTAGGGAAATAAATCCGAAGGCAATGCAACCAACTGAAGGATTTTTATGTCACAATTCAGTAGGATAATAACCCAGACTAAAGAAACAAGGTTTAAAGTCAAAGCCATGAAGAAAAAACTAAAAAATATGGTATAAAACTGACGGACCTTTTGGAAGGAAGGATTGTAGACAGAAAAATTGCAGAGCATGCATCGTAACAACGCCGAGAGGAAAATGAGCAGAACCACAATGCTTCAGGTTGGGGTAGTTACCCTAACCTCTACAACCGGATCCATCACCATCGTATCTAGGTTTAACCAAATATACAGTGGGCACGAAGAACCAAGTCATTAAAGTGTGCCAGCTGTCAGCCACCAGTAAGGACAGATATCTAGGTATAATGTAGCGGATTGATTAATTCCACTTCAGATAATTTAACCGAAGATTCTTGATGATTGACTATGATATAAATGTATATGTACATTAATAATTTAAAAGGTTCAAAAGTCTAACTAGACCATATGTAAATGAACCCTAGTAGCATAGTATATCACTTTATCATGTGAATTTATAACTTAGAAAATATCTAATCGAACTTGTTTACAAAGTGTATAACAATTACCAATAATAAGTTGTGACACATTCAATTTACAATCATATAGAACATGATGATTTTATAATATCACTGTGACAAATAGTATTTTAATGTAATGAAGTATTAGTAATTTTTTATTTTTTTAGGTGTAAGTTTAGTAGTGGTGAAAAATGAGAACAAGTCTACAGATAAACTATTCCCTGAGATAATTTCTAGGGATTATATATATGCACAAAAAAATTATATGTAGAGATATAGGAAAAGAGGAAATTAAAAAATTAGCGAGACAAATAAATATACTTATAACCAAAACTTATTTCCTCGAAAACCAAGAGTGTATATATATATATATATATATATATATATATATATATATAAGTGATAATAAAAATAAAATCATAGCAAAAATTTCGTGAGTTCCGTTTAAGAGAAATGTATTACCAAAGTACATACACAAAAATATTGGGCATTTAACAAATTACTATCAACTCTTCTTTGAGAAAGAGTACAGTAAATTGTAACCAAAAGAAAATTCATTATTGTATACTTCTATTATTTTTCAAAGGTGTTATCTCCATTCCATATAGAGTATAAGAATAACAATTTAGACTTGAAACTCTTAACCCTAGTGGAACTAAGTGATTCTTGATGCAAAATTCCAATTGTAAACTAATACTCATGAGCCTAGGAGATATGACTAGAGGATATGAAATAATAAAGAGGGTTATGCACTCACATGAGAAGGTTGCAGTAAAACATGGAAGAAAACGACATAAATGAGTCCACCCATGCATTCAAAGTGGGGAAATCCTGAAGAGTGGCAAGGAAAGAATGATTCCAACATGCATAAGATGAACTCAAGTTAGTAGAACTTATATTAAAAAAAATAACATAAAGCAAGAAATACAAGAGTGGGTTTGGCATAGAAGATTGAATACCTATTATGGAAACTAGGGTGTGCCATTATTGGTCGACTAGAGACAGAGCATCATTATCATTAAAAATTTATATAGACTGTTGTTTATTATTTTAAAAGAAAAGGGGTCTGAAACAAGGAGGGATCCCTTACATGTGTGAGTGACTTTCGTTCCATCATCTGAACCAGGTGGAAGGAAGGCATAACCCCATCAAAATCTGTAAGAAAAAAAACAAATAAAATAATAAGTAGTGTCGAACTTGTGAGCAGTTGAAAATAAAACAATATACGAGGAAGCAAAAATGGAATGATTGAAATCATGGCATACCTGAAAGCATGGGTGGGAGAAGGGTGGCTCCAAACTCTAGCAGATATAAGTTCAGTTGAAGAACCAAATACCCTCCGTGACAAGGAATAGAAGAACAAGATGAACAACATAGTGAGGGGTGGGTTAGTTACCCTAAATTGACCAACTAGATTTTTAGCCGTCGGATCCAGCGATGGAGTGTCAAAGGATAGATCTATAACCAAGTGTCCATTGTAAATGGTGATCAATTAATTTTGGTCAATATTGTGGACAAGTCGAGATGCTTATAAAAAATTATTTAGATGAATACTAAGCAAGTTCAATAGTTTAACCTTGACGCTTACGACTAAGAGTATTAATGAAAATAAATACCCTTGTTATCACAAGGGTGCAAGTATATAATAACAACAGTTACGGAAATGGTAGGCATTAACTTACCTAAAATTAAAAATTAAAAAAATTATTCCATTAATCTCTAAGGTTATGAGTGCATGTCATAAAGAAATTTTCAACAATTCATTCAAATTTCAATGCCAGTGTTAAACCAAGATTGTAAGAGTAAGAACCAAAGGGTTTTATTAACAAACAAACAAAAAAATATTCGAATAAGTTACTTGGTACTGTTTTCTCAGAATTTATCTTTGAGTTGTGGAGCATGTTACAAATGGTATCACAGCCACATTAAAACATTGTGGCCTAAACGGGTGATTAAATAACAAACCTATACTATGTTAACAAAGAAAGAAAAATGAAGAAAGGATCTAAGAGCACAAAACTATTAAGGTTGTCTGTGGAATCTAGCCTTATAACAATTTTGGGAGATAATCTAGAAATGTGGGTTAAATTGGGAGGATAATAAAAAAACCCCACTATTATGTTGTTAGAAAACGTTTAGCAGTTAAGAGATGAGATGGCTCATCTATAGGTTGACAATGAAATATTGATGTGAGACCAGGGATGAATTTTGAAAATCCTATTTCATCAACATAATCATAGAAACTCTATACCAAACCCTTGAAATGAAGGCATGGACACGGATCAAAGCCATAGAGGTGAAAATATGCCTATGGGGAGTCATACTTAGAGACTAGATGGGGATAAAGTTGAAAATGAGGAAGAATCTGATAATTTTTTTGACCATAGGAAGAAGAAGAAGAAAACAAAACTGAAAGGGGAATTCAAGAAAATTAAACCTTGAAAAATTAATGGAGAGGTATATGAAGTTGATGAAGCTTGGTTAATTATTATGAACAACTATTTTTAGATTTATGAGTATGATGATAATTTGAAAGCAAGGCTGGCAATTTACCAACTTGAAGGAAAATTCACGTTGTGCTCGGAAGAGGTCAAATCTATTCATGCAATGGATGAGCAAGGAGTGTATTGGGGAGAATTTAAGAAGTAATTAAAGGAAATGTACTTGAACGAGTGATTCTACGATGACAAGGAAAATGAATTCCATGACTTCCGAATGGGACAAATTTCTATGTATGAATAAGTGGGCTACGTTCACCTCCCTATTAAGATACATGCCTTACATATGGGTAGAAAGGCAAAGGTATAACATTTTATGACTATCCTACCAAAAATTATGAAGCAACTCTTGGAATTTGATAATACTAAAACTATGGATGAGGTTATTCGAAAGGCACAAATATTTTATCAGCGATGAATCAAAAGAGGGAGGGTAGTAAGAGTTGGTTAAATAAAAAAGGGGAAAAAAACTCTGAGAGTACTAAAAATACAAGAAATGGAAACACCAGAAACCTACACAAGAGCCAACATAATATACCACCTAGAAGGAATCAATAGAATTAAGATCGCAAGATGAACCTAAGGAGGTAGAAGCATCCAATAAACTAGAGGTCGGTTAATCACAGAGACCTCCACTACAGTGTTGGAGCTATATAGAGCCTCATTATTACAAAAATGTCTCTCACCGCACCAATACAGAATAGACTGCAACCATTTGGGAGGATTATATTGTTGGCGAGGTGGCTCATAGTATACCTAAAATAAACGTTGCTTTGGATTATCGTCAAGCCAAATATCGACATACTATGATTGACTTTGAAGGTAAGATGTATAACCATGTTGTGTCTTTTTTAATAGATCCATGATTGAATTTGAAGGTAAGATGTATAACCATGTTGTGTCTTTTTTAATAGATCCACGAGAAAAATTAAGTTATATGAGTCATAAGATAGTAGAAAGGTGCCATCTATAGACCCATAAATTTAAAAGCCCCTGGTTGGTGTAGCTGGTAACTAGGATTGAAAGAAGAGTAACAAAAAAAGTAAATGATTTCCTTACTGAGATAGAAGGTCGACGAATTTGTTTAAATTATAATGTACTATGCTAAGGTCATATGATATATTAATCAGTATGGATTACTTAGAAGGACACTAGTCCTTAGTGAAATACAAAGACAAAACCATCATTTATCTCACTGAGGAGGGTTTCAAACGAGAGATTCAAGGGGTAAGGAAACCCTTAAAGTTGTGACCAATTACTACTTCTTAGCTAGGAAAATGTATTAGAAAATGATATGAAATATATGTTGTTCAAGTGGGATATACCAATTCAAAGGATAAAAAAACCACCTTAGAAAATTTGCCTGTTATTCAAGATTTTCTTGATGTGTTTCCGTAAGAAATTTCGGGGCAACCTCCCAAGAGAGACATAGAATTTACCATAGAGTTAATTCCATGGGTTTCACTTGTGTCAAAAACTCCTTATCGAATGAGCATACCTGAGATGACTGAGCTAAAAATGTAATTGCAAGAACTACTTGATAAAGGATATATTCACCCAAGTGTATCACCTTAGGGATCCCCTTGTGTAGTTTGTTAGAAAGAATGATGGTAATATGAGATTTTTCATTGACTATATGCAACTTAAAAAGTTTATTATTAAGAAAAAATATCCATTGCCAATAATCGATGATTTATTTGACAAAGTCAAGGGCGCTATGATATTTTCTAATATTAATTTATGATTAGGGTACCATCAGATATGGATACAAGAATAATATATTCCTAAGAGAAAGTTTAGAACTCATTATGGTAATTACGAGAATGTGGTTCTACCCATTGGGCTTAACAATGCCCCGACAACCTTCACGAGTCGTATGGATGGTATTTTACACCTTTATCTTGATAAATTTGTCCCAATTTTTATTGATGACATTCTTATACACTCGAGGAATTTGGAAGAGCATAAGAAACATTTATATATAGTCTTGTAAACACTAAGGGAACACCAATTGTACGAAAAATACAATAAGTGTGACTTTTACAAGGTTCAGATACAATACTTATGACATATAATTTTTGTAGAGGGAATTTTTATCTACTCTGAGAAAATCAAAACTATTATGGAGTGGAATGTCCCTAGTAATGTTGTTGATATTCAATATTTTATGGGTTTAGTTAGATATTATCGGTGTTTTATTGAGGGATTATCTATACTAACTTATCCTATAACTTCTTTATAGAAGAAAGGAAAAGTTTTCAAGTGGACAACTGAATTCCAAGATAGCTTTGAGAAATTGAAACATTTATTGACCACCACCCTGGTATTAAAAATTGCAGACCGAGAGAAGGAATTTTTCATTTGCACTGACACGTGTCAAGAAAGAGTGGGTGGAGTATTGATGCAATAAGGAAGAGTAGTTGTCTATTAATCTCGAAAATTAAAAGAGCATGAACATAGATACTCTGCTTACAATTTAGAGTTAACTGTAGTGGCACACAAGCTGAAGTTATGGAGACATCATTTATTGGGTCAAAATTTTATGCTGATGACCAAAAAAAGAATTTTAATTAATTTATTTAAGCAACCTAACCTAAATGCACAAAAAGCTACGTGGACAACCTTTCTAAGTGAATTTCACTTTGATATTACATATTTAAAAGGAAAAGAGAACCGTGCGGCTAATGCATTAAGTAGGAAATCACATCACGTAAATTAAATATCCTATAGTCAAGTGAAATTTAAATTTCAACTTAGATTAAGGATTCTATGATTAAAGAGCTAGAATATATTTTTTTATGGAAGAAAACTAAAAAAATAAACAACCCTCAATATCAAACTAAATATTGCACAAATTAATACATTTTATTGAATTTTAGTGGAAGTATATATCTTCCTAATCAATTTAATGTTAGTCAATTAATATTGGATGAATTTCATATAAGTCCTTATGCCGCCCATCTCGGATATCATAAATTATTTTCTGCTATAATTTTCTTTTTTTGGCCTAGAATGAGGAAAGATATTACTGAATATTTAGCCAAATGCCTAGAGTGTCAAAAAATCAAGGTGGAAAATAAACATACATCCGGTCTACTCCACCTGCTACCCATTCCAAGGTGGAAAGGGAAATTTATCATGTTGGATTTTATAATAGGTTTTCCTAAGACTAATAAACAAAAATGAATCAATCATGGTGGTGGTAGATAAACTTTGTAAAGTATCCCATTTCATTCCTGTTCAATCCACATACAAGACTGTTAAAGTTGCAGAAATATTCATGCGAGAAACATTCAGATTACATGGGATGCCAAATGTGATGATTTCTGATAGAAATGTGAAGTTTACATCAGTGTTTGGAAAAATATTTTTATCGGATTGGGAACACAAGTTCAATTTAGCACCGCATATCACCTGAAAATAGATGGACATAATAAGCAGGTACATCATATACTAGAAGATATATTAAGAATGTATGTAATGCAAAAATCAAATAAATGGGAAGAGTACATTCACTTAGTGGAATTCAAATATAATAATAGCTATCACGAATCATTACAGATGAGTCCCTTCAAAGTCCTATATGGAACGAGGTGTAGAACCTAGGTTAATTAGAACAACCTTGAAGATAAGTTACTACTAGGACTAGATATGTTAGCATAAATGAAACATTTTTTTGGCAGAACTTGAAAGTTACCCAAGATAAACATAAAGCATATGCAAATAATAAAATAACTTATAAGGAGTTTTAGGTAGGATACCATGTATATGTTTGAGTGAAACCTAAGAAAAGAACTCTATGATGGGGTGGACGTGCAAAATTATTCCCTCGGTATTGCAAACACTTCCAAATATTGAACTAGACATGTTGCATACCAAATTGCATTACCTATCCATATGCGAGTTCAAAACACCTTTCATGTATATTTGTTAAAGAAATATGTGTATAATTCTAGACTTATTATTAAATGGAAAGGTGTGCAAGTAAGGATTTAATAAATGATTCTTTTGTTAAGAAATAGTTCTTGCTAAAGATTATCATAATTATTGAAATATTTTTGATGTGGAACAAGTCGAACCAGATGGAGAGCTCCTCGTAGAGCCACAATGTATTCTCGATAAGAGATAAACAATGTTATGGAGGCGAGCTATCACTGAGGTTAAAGTGTAGTGGAGGCACTTTAGCCCGTAAGAGGCCACCTGGGAAGACAAGAATATTATGTGGGAAGCATATCCTAAAGTATTCCAAGGGAAATAATGAACAACAAGGATGTTGTTTCACACAAGCGAGTGGGGGGGATATGTAGCACCCCTTTATCATCTAAATATTTATCATTTACTTTTACTGTGCAAGACTTTGACGTTGGCATTGATGTCTGTTGTAGTGTCACTAGAGTTTCATATGTGTGATTGGTTTTCATTGATGTCAAATTGGTTGCTTAGGTTGCAGGTCAGTTGGCTATGCATATGTATGAGAGGCTGCAGGTGGTTTGTGTATGGATGATGTGTATATGGTCCTTGGAATATCTACTAGCTTGGAGTAGCTTGGAGATGATCCTTGGCATGTCTATTAGCATGGAGCTTGAGGATGGAGCAGTGTTTGTTGTTGTTGAGTTGGATGATGCTATGTTGGTATGTTGCACTAGTTTGGAAGTCAAATAATGATGATGATGTTATGATGGCATGTTTCTTAGCTTGGAGGATGAATGATGATGTGTTGCATTAACTTGGAGGCCTTCCATGGTGATGGTATTCTTTATCATGTTGTTGCATCTAGGTACTGGTGGTTTCTTTAGAGTTGAGAAGCCTTGATGGATAGGTCTCCATGTCCAAGAGTAGGTATGTCTTGTTGAAAATATGATACATAAAAGGATATAAAAGCTTTGGAGGATGCTTGAGTAGGTTGTACAGGTTCAAGAGGTTTGTCATGATGTCCCTCAAACCCTTCTACAACTATACTTCAAGTGGTGGCAAAAACAAGTTGAAAACTTGTATTTTAGAATGTATACATTCTTTTGGTGAAGGGAAATAACGTACATATGTTAGTATTGTGAAGGGAAAAATCATATGCCACTTGGAGATGATTTTCCCTGCATTCATCGTGTTGTTCATGTTTTTAATTTGTTTTTTCGGGTTTTTTTGTTCAAAATGTTTCATGTATTGGTTGGAAAAGGTAATTGAGATTCTAGAATGTGTATGTTGGCTCCAGGGGTCCTGACCCAGGTTCGAAGGTTAAGGTTTTCAAGCAAACCCCTATACTACTGGCCCTTTCGGCAGTGACCTGCTTACGCAGGCCAAAGTCTCACCCGATGCAGTATGGGAGGGTGTTGGGACCAGGTTTCCACACCCTGGGAGAGAGCAGGTAATTCAAGACGGTCCAAAATTATCAGATCTATATGTCTCGAGGTTGTTCGCAGGAGTTCCAATAAATAACTAGAATACAGTTATCAGATCTAATTAACATGCTCACATCCACGTGCGTACCATCATATGTAATCACAGAACATTATATTCGCAGCATATTAACAAATCACAGATGCATTTACCATAGACATAGATAGTTTGTAGCTTACAAACATATCATATAACTCAAGTCCGCATCAACCATTACAGATCAGGTCCAGATAACATAAAATATTAGCAATACTTTTGCACATCTATGTTATTACCCAAAAATCCTCTTACATTCCCAAATTACCACCTGCGCAGACAACCAGCAGGGTCTGCACACAACAGGATAGAGGATCTCTGTGAACATAGCCAACAAGAGTCCTAACCCAAACAACCATACCACAGATCTAATAGTTCGTACTTCACATCAATCTCTATTCATTCCTACCTGACTCAAAAAAGGTTCATCTATTTATAGTGATTTAGCCTACGCATCCAACGGTCCACAAACCATGGTTTGTGGACTCTTGGTCTACCCTTGACCCATTTACAATGCATTAGGGGCTTTTACCCACCCCAAAACCCTTGCGTTAGACTGGACAATACAAAATTATACCAAAATGGACAAAATTCTGTGCAATGTCGACCAATTTTTCTCATAGTGGTCCCTCAGTCATAGCAGTAACACTTTCCAAAGTTTGGTTCAGTTTCTTAATAGCAACATCGAAATCCTGTGACAGTTTGAGGACTTCATCTGCCCACGGCTTCAGTCGGTCACCCAAGTTCTTCTTCTTTTGTTGTAGGTCCTCGATATCTGCTTGGAGTGCTTAGCTGGTGCACAGTCATTGCAAGCGTTGGGTAGACACCAAAGTGGGTAAGGTGGCTTTGATTGTCTCGAACTCCTCTTATTTTTGTCGCAGGTGTTGGTTGATCCCTCGCAAGATTGGATCATGTTGGACCTTAGTCCATAGATGCATGGCAGTCTCTAGTAGCTGGGCTCCCTGTGCGATCTACCCCATGATAACATTCGTGGCCACGGTGACCAGCGCAGTTCGCTAGGCCCGAACCACCGGGGGTGTTTCGGGTTGTAACTTAGCCTGCAGAATTGCGATCTGTTGCTCCATGCATGTCTTAACCACATGAAATTCATCCCTAGAAGCCTTGAGTGATGCGACCATTCTTTCTACTTTTTCCTGAGGGGTGGCTGAGGTTGGAATCTCTACGGGAACATCTACACAAAGTCGGTGAATTGTGTTCTTGAGCTCTGTGTGCTTTGCGGTGGCGAGACAAACCTCTGCTTCCTTTGCAATGATGGTTTTCTCAGCTACGCTGAGCTGGTGGTGCACCTGTTGGTATCGATGGTGGATTTCCTGAAAGACAACAATGTGGAGACCCTGCAAGACCTCATGGGGTAGCCGAGCTAAGTTCAGCTGGACTTCTGCATTGGTCTATACTTGGGGTCCCAGGTCGGATGGACTCAGGACCAAAGTTGTGCTAGGGAGAGAGCAGAGGCAGCTGTCATCTGTAGCTAGTGCTATGCTACTAGCAATGGAGGGTGGGCATACCGGGGTAGCACTAATCTGCAACGTGTATGATTTTAACTGGAGCACTCACAACTCAGCCTGAATTGTGTCGACCATGGCCCACTGCTCTTCTTCTAAGGCAGCACATCTGTCCTCTGCGGCTAAAGTGAGTGCATCAGCGATTTGTTCTAGGTCTCCGTTAGTCAGTGTGATTGTTTCATCACATTTCGCTCACTGAGATCACTGATTTTTGCAGGGTGTTCTGACCGGCTCAGTTGTGCGTTTCGTGCTGCGAGGGGAGGCAGGTCCACTGGTCTCCAAAACTTCTGTACCCAAACCCATTTGTGGGTCTGTCTAGGTTTCTGCCTCGATGTCCTTTTGCGGCTGCACATCCTTTTGAGTTGCCGCAACGGTGTCTTGTCGGGTATTCTTGACGACAGGGGGTTTGACTTGGGATGTGTTGGTGCTTCCAATGCCCTTTGCGCCAGTTTTGAAGCCAAGTTTCCAGTTAGGGGGCTAGAGTGCAATGACGCTGTCGATTTCTTCATCCATAACCGTGTATGAAAGCGAAGTCCAGGCTTTTTCTTTATGCGCTCTGATCTGAACATTGTGTAGAGTGACCTAGAATGCAACAATGCCCTTATATCTATCGTAAACGGTAGGGGACAACTGCGGTTAGGGATTAATAGCTATGACTACACTACTTTGAAAGAGGACCCTGAACACTTGGTTGTCCTCGAGCCATTTCGGATCAGTGGAATCCCACAAGTGGGCATAGAGAGCCCCTTCACACATGTCCGGGGTAATCTCAGGGAGGACGGACTTTGCAGGAGCTTCCCAGGCAACCACTGCTATAAGAAACAACAACCAAGAGTAACAAAAGGCATGGCCCTGCTCCTGGGACTCATGAACGTTGGTTATAAACTCATCACACAAATACTGTGCCCATTTAAAACATACCCCTTTCGCACATTGGCTGGCTAACTGAATGACATAGGCTAGAAGAGAGGTGACCTGAAATTTCCTCATCATTTTACATGCTAACAACATGGTGCCCAACTCCGTACCTTTGTCACTTATGGTCTTGATGATAAATCCCTGAGTATTACGGTCCACATAATAATTTTGGTGCATGAAATCAATAGTCTTCGCCTCATATTTCTTACCCACATGCTCCAGGGGGTTCGGGCTGCTCACGGGAAGACCAGTGATCCGATGCACTAGCACAGCATCAATGGGGATCTTGTCCTAGATCCACAGACATCTGTCATGAATTAGCACGAGAAATTGTCGTGCGAGCTGGTCCGTTACATTGTAGTGTCCAAAGTGGGGCATACGAAGAAGATTTAGGAGCCCGGACCCCACCAAACCACGTACCTAGTGTTGGGGGATAAATTTTACCCCATTGTCACCATGAACTGTATCAAGGTACAATTCGGGTGCGAGCTCAGGGAAGGCCTCAAAATTGACCAAATCATGGTCGTCGAGCTTAACTTCATGAAGGTGACCAAAAGGTTCACCTATGATAGGGACCTCCCTCGGGGTCAAAGACTTCTGTAGGTAGGTGATTAAGCCATCAAGGATCTTTGGCGTGCACTTTGATGCCTTGCGTGGTCACATGAAGGGGGACATCTAGTTGATCAGCTCGGTGGGCTAGGCCTCCTCCTCAACAGCCCTTAGGGATTTCACATTTTGTGGGGAGGTACGGGGCTTTCCTATGACCCATTTCGTAGGCTTCGGGGGCTTGCCTGAGCCCTGAGTTTTTTCTTTTCCTTTCTGGGTGGTAGGGCTGGGTGTGGAGAGGATTTCTTCAACTTTGGATTCGACCTCCACCACTTCCTCAGTGTCTTGGTATACTGAGGTTACTGGATCCGAGAGTTCGGCAGGGTTCGTGGTCATCATTCTGGCACGAAATATGAACTCAAGGTTGCTACTGTTAGAGGGGGCAGGATGGCCAGACACAAACGAGATGCTAGTGGTACAGAATTTCTTACAGCACCACTTTGTCCAAAACAACTAGGCTCAGTACAAGCTACTTGGGTAGTACGAAACTTGTGTCTTATCTATCTCACCTATTTTATAGCCTTGAGTACCGCACAATGGTAGCGTAGATTTCATGCGGGACTTACCATCAAGTAAACGGTAAAAAATATTCCAAAATCCCCGATCGTTCGCTCCATCCAATGGTAATTTGTTGTCTTTACCCGATTTGACTATTTCAACGGCTAGTTTTCGCACCCGGGGTGCGCTCAGTGTACCCCTGCAATCCCAGCGTACCCCTATGCCCCGATAAATCCTCCCGCGATCCTGCTGCACTGAATTTATTTTGCTAGGATTCCTTCCAACTAAAATTTTGTGTTGCCATAGCCCAACCTTCCAGACCTCTTGCACCGTCATCATACCTACGTAGTGACCCTCTGCTGCATCTTCGTAATTTACATACTTCAGGCCATCATTGCGCAGTACTTCATGAGGTGCGATGCTAATGAAGTCCACTACTCGACGCGCCAACTCCTTTCTTTTTCGTACTGAATATTCGGCAGGTACGATGCCTGTGGTTTGGAACGGAGAGATCTTGGTAAACTGTGCATCCACAACCCTACTTGCAAAAAACTGCGTATCGGGCAATCCTTCCTCGCCTGTCTCAACTTGCGACATGTTATCCCACTCCAAACTCAAATTTCCTGGCTCGGCGATGAATTCAACATCATAATCCTGAAGTATTTGCCACCTGTAGACTTCCTCCCCCAACACAGTCACATTCTGTAGGCGTTCTAAAATCCAATGATCTGCAATCATTTTATTGTGGTGTCCTAACAGAGGGCGCTGATACTTCTATAGTTCATAGGTTAGGGCTAACCCTTCCCTTGTCGTGGTGGCATAATTGTGTTTCGCACCCGAGATCGTCCGATTAGTATATGTGATTGCGTGGTCACTGCCCTTGGTGCCAAGTTGCGTACTACCTAATTCAGGGGCGATTCCTGAAGTAATCGTATGAACTATCGTCGCTAGAGTGGGGGAAGCAAACATAGGAAAAGCGACCATCTTGTTTTTGAGTTGTTCAAATCAATTTTGGCACACGCCCTCCCAACTGAATGAAATATCATGCTTAAGCAGTGTTTTCACAAGTTCAGTGATCAGTGCGTATCTCTGACTGGATTTTCTATAGTAGTCCATATGTCCCAAGATCTCGCACAAAAAATTTAGAGTCGTGGGCCTTACCTATGGGACTGGTGCGATGAGTGTATTACTGATCTCCTCCCTCGCCCTCTGTGTATGATAAGACTATTGTTCTTCCTACCGTGCATCGGAGTTGAGGGTGACGTGCTTACTGCCCAAGTTCCCCGTGACCTGCTTAGGTTCTGAACACTTATCTGGATACTCCATTTTTAGCTCCATCATCTTGCCTATTTTCCCCTCATCCCAGCAGTTCCCACTCGTAACCCACTTGGGTGGTATTGCCGTATTAACGTTTCGCGGTTTTAGTGGTTTTGTACTAGCTGCCTCATGTATTGGAGATCCCGCAACTGTGTGTTCCTCTCCTGCTGATACGACCGAGACTTTGTGTGGATCTGCGTTGCAATATTTTATGGTAGCCTTGTGGAGCTCAACATTATCCTGAATCTGTGCTTCCCATGTGGGGTCTCCTCTTACTGCGTCGGGACTAGATTCACTAAGCACCATGGTGTCGAGAGCCTGAAGAGCTCCCTCAAGCACCTCCAATCCTCCCATGAACCCAAACGTCCCCAAAAATTCATCTCTTAAGGTTTCCCACTGGTGGGTGCACTATTGTAGCTCTGCATCGAGATACCAAGTAGTGGGAATTGGTCCCAAGGCATGAAAAAACAAGTGAACCCATTCTTCTGTGGGATGATCACACCATTGCTCCATCCAAGCGGACAAGTGTTCGCATGGGTTTCCTAGGCCCTGGAATCTCTTGACGTGCACATTGGTTGGAGGTTCAAATCATACTACCATCATATCCCGACATTCCTTCCATTCCTGGAATGCCCCCTTATGTGTGTCCCACCAATTCATAGGCTTTGATCGCATAGCCCAGTTAAGAGCCCATAGCCTTCGTTCTTTGGGAACCTCAGCTTCAAAGGTTCGCAAAACTTCCTTTATACTACCGGAGCCATCAAAGCAGGGTAATTCTCTTACCTCAGAAGGTATATATTGGAAGTCTCTGGTAATTTGTAGGTAGCACAACGTGGAGACTTCCTGCAACTAATTTTTCCAATCTTCTAACTCTTCGTCGGAGTCAGAGACACATTTTTTGTGCTTCTCCCAGCAAGGAATATCGTCGGCTATGGGGTTCATCCAGTCTTCATCCTTAGCAATTAGCTTATATATGTGATCCATCCCATCTTCCTCGCGTGCTGGTTCGGTGTACCTTTCTCCTTCTGCAGCATTGAGTGGTACGATCACCTGATTTCCCTCTCTTTCAAACACCATGCTTCATTTCTTCAAGTTGATAATTCCACCCATATCAGTGGCCCAATCCAATCCCAGCAGCACTGGGTAAGGGTTCGCATCTTCTACAATATGAATGACTTCAAAGTTAGCTCATACCTTAGCCCCAGCGATATCTACGACCATTTTTGACAATCTCCCCAATGGTATGATCTTATGTTGATTAGCCATGCACAACTAGATAGTGGACCATTCCAATTTAGGTTCTCCCATTCATTGCCAAGTCTGCTTAGGTAGTACATTCGCATCAGATCCTAGGTCTAGAATTACCTGGCCCATCTCATAATCTCCAATCTACACAGTTAATCACATTTCGCACCTAGTGCACCTCTTCTGCCCGTAAAGTTTGTGAACGTCCTTAATCTTCGTGGCTAGGGCTGCGTTTTCTACACAACCGTCAAGTAGGGCTTGGAGGTTGTCTAACTCTTGCTGGTTGCGCAGTAGCTTCATGCACGCCTACAAGAATGGTTTGACCTCATCTTTGATTCTATTGTTTGGAGCCGATGTCTTGCTTTGAGCCTAGTCTTGCCAGGCTGCAACAGAGGTCTCCTTCTCCTTCTGGGGGCCCACACCTTCTGGTTTAGTAGCTGCTTTACAGATTAGAGACTCCATCTCCAGAGACCCTTTGGTGGCCATACCGTTGCGTGTTATTACATTAATTCTTAGATCCTCCTCATGAGGTTCCGCCTACACTCGTTGTACATTCTGTGTAGGATTCTGCTACTTTTCCTGTACCTTAGCCATCAAAATCGGGAAATCCTCGATCACATGGTTCAACTGTCTACAATATCTGCAGGATTTACGAGTTGGGTTCGTGCAATCCCTCGCAAAGTGAACTATTTCCCCACAATTATAGTAGATTAATTGGCCTCTACCCCTGCCTGTGCTTCCTCCTCGTCCTCCTCCCATGTCCGTAGCCGGGGACCCTCCTATTCCTATGGGGGATCTAGGTGATGAGGGGTCTGATTGTACCCTATATAGGTTTCCCCGGTCGATCATTAGATCATACGTTCAACAATTCTGATTGTCATGTCCTATAGACCTACAAAAATTACACCACCGTTTTTTTACTTCAGGGACATATGCGGCAAGGCGGGGCAGTGGTTGGTATCGTGCAGCCCAGCAATGTGGCAGTCATCACACCATAGCGTCGGCCCACTCGATCCCACAGCTTCCCTAGGGCGTAGTGGCCTAGGTCCCCCAGCCTCGATGTAGTCTGCTAGCAGCGAACAATTATCTTTGGTGTGGCCATTCACCCTGCATCGTATGCACCATCTTTCGGGGCTGGCCTCCGTCCCTTACTCCTTGTGTAGATTCTGAATCTCCATGTGCATTGCTTCTAGTTGGCCTTGTATCTTTTGTACTCCTAACTGGGTATAATCTCTTGGCGCAACTTCCAGCTTCATGGAAACCTCTAGGGGCTTCTCTTGTGTTTCAATAGCTTGGTGAACCATAGGTACGCGTAGGTGGGGCAGCAACATAGAAATGAACCACTTTGTGTGCTGCTTGTCATTGTTGGGGTTCCCATGTTTTGGCCAGATTGGCAAGACCAAAAGATGAGACAACATCATAACCACTTTTGGGCCCTAGGATCTAGCCCTCCTGGACCCGGAGAGGGATCTCTCTAAATAGATCAAAGAATGATATGTCTTTGAAGCTCAAAATGAGATGTTAGGCTAGTTATGAAGCACAAAGGGGGGTTTTGAAATGATTTGGTTGGTTGGTTGCTGGGTTGGTCATGGAATCATGTGCTGAGAAAGCAATGGAAAAAAAGAACAAAGTAGCAGGATGTTTCAGCAAAGAGGATAGGTCGAGAAAGTGCCATCCATTGGGCTATGGAGACGTGAAAGGAAATTACATGCAACAACTAGCCAAAGCTTCCAAAGGGCAAGTCATCTAATACTAAAGGATCTTTTAGATTATATGGTGGGATGGAACATTAAGGACTGAAAGTGAAAGAAAGAAAGCAACCTAATTTCTATCTATAGATCAGGCCAGAGGTCATTTAACTCCAGACCTGCTTGGACATACTCAAAGGCAGCTCTCAAAGAGACAAAGGGGCTGCTTATAGATCGGAGCAGAGGTCATTTAACTCCAGGTCTGATTTAGCAACTCCAAGGGAAAAAACATAGATAATTTTAACAGCAGGGATCTTAGAAAGGCCAGCTGGTCGCGCAAGGATCCTAGTGGACAGGGCTAACTCTAATCCCCAGTGTTGCCAAACCTTCCAGCTTAAACCCAACAAGAACATCTAAGAACTAAACCATCCAATTCATACATCAGAGAGCAGGCAATAACATCCACTACACTGGTTAAATCGACTGAAACCAATTCCTAGATATCACATTTAGCAGAAAACATTAAAGTAGGGAGAGCAGGAAACATAGGGCACCTAACAAGGGTGAATCCTATGTTATACTTCTGTTGCCTACCAGAGGAAGATGAAACAGTATGAAAATGTAGTAAACAGAGTTAGGAAAAAACATCACCAATAGTAATAGACCAGGATCCTGTGAAATGTGCTTTGATTAATTGATGCAAAACTAGTCATGTACAATAAGCTCAATGGCTAATACAGTCCGGACTTCTCCTCCCAGCCTATTACATACAACTACTCTGCTATTCCCTCCCAAGACTGTTCTAACAGTCAGATGAATCCCTCTAACAGCAACTACGCAGCAAGGCAACAACAATGACAAAAACAACAACAACTCGTTCTTGGGAATTCTTATAGGAGGATGAGAATAACAGGGGTAGATACAAATTAAATTAATTTCATTAAGACAAAATGGTGGAGGAGTTCCTTCCCATGCTACTTAATGGCTTTGCAGCTCTGTATGTACTCTGTAGGCTATTTGGAAGCCTCTGTCAGGTCGAAATTGACCTCTGATATGTTCCTTGTAGTCCTCTTGGCTGTCTAGAGCTCTGCGCTGCCTTCTGGAGCTAGTTAACTGGTTTAAAGTCTGCGGGCTTCTCCATACCTCCATTACTACTGCTTAGAAAGTCTTTAATGAAGCTCTGTCAGTGCAATTAACTTCTTGTGGGCTCGAGGCGGCATGGAAACTGTTGTAGGAGGGTGTACCTCTGGAGAAAAGACGTCTTGCTGTTAGGTAGCGCAGTTATGACTTGTTGGTGTGCTCATTAGTCTTCAAGCTGAACCTTAATCCTTTGAACATGGGATTACACATTAATTATGTCAATAACAAGCATTTAACCCCCTTTGAATCTCTTCTGCTGATTCGCTGGTGAATGCTGAACAGACCTGTCTGTGTCGTCTGCAAAATTAAAATAAACCTGTTACAAACTGGGCAGGGGTGGCGGAGGAATGCTTCGGAGGCCTGGAGGGAACGGCGGTGGAACAACATGAAAGTGGTGGAAATATTGAAAATGGCAGAAGAAGTAGTTATTTGTGTAAAAACCCAAAGATTAAAACCTGGGCGTAATACAAAGGAAAACACAGATATACAATGAAGCGGAGCTATGGATGTGGGACCCGGTCACAGTGGAGGGCGATGAAATCCTGACCGTTAGATCAAGGGGAGAATGGACGGTCGGGATGAAATTGGGCAATCGCAATCGGAGGGGGACAAAGGTGACATACATTGAAACTTCCGATTGTGATTAGCGGGGACAAGCGATAGCCGTTGGATCGTTGGTCGGACAGACGGCCGGGATTAAATCGGAAGAATCGAGAATCGAAGGGGAGGACTCGCGATTGCGATCGAAGGTCGGGGCACGATTGAGCGCTGGCCGTTGGATCTGGAATCATATCAACGGTTCACGTTCCATCGGAGGGAGAGCGCGATCGGGGATTGGGGGTTAGGACTTGCGATTGCGATCGGCGAGGAGTTTGCGATGACCGTTGGATCAATGAGCGGGATGGACCGCTGCGATGCAATCGGGGAATCGCAATCGGGGCGGTACCACTGGGACTTGCGATTGCGATCGGGGATCGGGGCATGATTGAGCGCTGACCGTTGGATCAGCAGGGAGATGGACGGCTAGGATTTAATCGGGAGATTGCAATCGGGGCGGCACCACTGGGAGTTGCGATTGCGATCAGACGGGGGTTGCGATTAGCGCTCCACCGTCAGATCTGAATGGCAGATTGACAGTGTATTACATATCGCGGGACTTAATGTAATAAACCGATCTCATCGAACTTTTTCAACGTAACAAAGGAACTTGCCCCTCCGACGACCTCCGATTACGATTGGCTCTTAGGACTTAAGCGCTTGGTCCTAGCACAAGGGCGTGTGTGGGAAGTGGTTAAGGGGTTTGCGGTAAGGGGCTAAGCCTTATAATAAGGTCGAAAGGGGGTTTTGACCCATTTCAATGAAGTCTGATGGTCAAGGAAGGGGAAGATAGAGTGAGAAAGGGGAAAATGGCTACACAAAGGGTAAGGGTAGAATTTTAAGGGTGTTTTTGGAGGATTAAGAGGGTAGAAAGGGAAATAGAATGGGAGACGAGGGGGGATAAAAAGAGGCTAAGTGAGGGTGAAATAAGGGGGGAAAAGGAGGCCTTTTGTGCATTCTTCTTCATAACAGAGAGGCTTTATAATGGAAATCAGCAGAAAGGATTTTTTCAAAGGCAAAGGCACAGGGGACTTCAAGGATGATGTGTCTTCAGGGGAGATGCATTCCTTGAAGGCTCAAAAACAATTTAGCCCCTTATTTTGCTCACCAAAAATTTATGGGGGGGCTAACAGTGGCTCCACATGGGGATGGCATCTTCTTGAAGGAGTCAAGAATCCAGAGAATGATCTCTTGGTGTAGGCCTGATGCCTGCTGCTTGGCACATCCATTTCTTTCTTTAGATCGGCTGCCACAAATCCTGAAGACATTATATTAGCAGTAAAATTCTCCCAAACAACTACCTACCCACACTATTGTCCTAACATTTTTTCTTCTAGGGTACATTTGGAATTTCAAACCCTTTACACTTTATTTTCAAAGAAAGAACAGCCTATTCTAAATCTACCCTTATTGCTCCATGAGGCCAGATTAAAATGTTGGTCTCATACGTTTCTCTACCTACACTACTACCTGCTAGGATTAGACTGTCTAGTAGGTTTCTTCTCTACATTCTAAGACAGAAAATAAAATGACTAGCTACATGCTCATGGACTGAGCTTTATTTAGCTTTTCCTACCTATCCTACTCTACTGAAATATTTACAAGTCTAGCTTATAAACATTGTCTTCCAATGTAACCAGTCCAACAAATGATCCCATGGCTGATCCTTCTTGCTCAACTCCTTGAGCCTGCTGGATAGGCAGGGCAGCTCCCACTCTTTTTGTTCAATAACAGCAGCTTTGAAAAATTTTCTTTCTGTTTGCAACATGCTGCTCAAAAATACCTTTGATCCTTCTTCAAGTATATGCAGGAAATGTGCATAAGGGTCATGAAAAGATACCTGGCTAGGAGTATCTGGCAGGCTGGCTTCAACCAGGCTTTCTTCTTCTTCCACTGGATCAAGAACGAGACTCCCTTGAGAGACAGAATCTCCTTCATCTGCTTCACTTTCTGAACTGGAGGACTCATCATATATGGCAGTGCTTTCTTCTTGGAGCTCTGATATGTTCTGGTATGATGTGCTGAGCTCAGTGAAGAGATCTGCGCATTTATGAGCAGGGATATCTTCCGTTACCTCCTCTTTTTCAAGGGAAGGCTCTTTGCTTTCATCCTGCTCAAAGATTTCTTCTTTGCTTTCCTCCTCATTTTCTGAAAGGAAAGGCTGCTGGTTTCCAGTTTCAATGATGATCTGTGGTAAAGTAGAATGAAGATTTATAGAATCTTCATCTGCTATTATACTGTCATAGCTTTCTCCATCAGTGTCATAAATTTCCTGCATTGGCTCGTTACTCTCTGGAAGTAAAGGGAACTGATTTTCCTCCCATAAATGTACTAATGATGACCCCGCAAGATCATCTTCTGTTTGGAGGACATCATCATCAGAGAGATCAAAAATAGGAAAATCATGAATGTAAGTAATGTTGCCAACCGGACATACTGGATCACCAGCAGATTTTTCTTCACTCTGATTTACATTTGAGCTTTCCAACTCTGTACAATAGAGCTCATCAGATGAATGGGCAAGGATGTCTGATTTGTAAAAAATTTCAGAGGCTGGCTGTCTATTGATGATTTGATCTATTTCTTCCTCCATCAAAGGGGAAGGTGGTCTTATGTCCCTTTGTGCAGAAGTGCAACAGCTCTCTGTTTCCTCTGAAGACTGGATTTGAGGCTGGATGTCATCTTGGGCCTCAACTATAAGGAATGACGAATCAGCAACTGAGTTTTCAGGAATATCTTGAAACAGGTCTACAGTCTCTTGATTGTTTTCTTCCTCAGTCGATTCGTCCATGTTCTTGTGGTAGCTAGGATGCATATGAAATTCTTGAATGGCTGTCAACAGATCTCCAGATTGCGTATTAACCAAATCCTCATCAATGTCTAACAGTTACTGTACGATGTTGTGAGATTGATCACAACAGTCCCATGATAAGGATGGAGAGTTTCCTTTATAATTCTTGTAAAATACTTGGTGCATGTCCTTTAAAGAAAACAAACTCCGAGGTTCTAACCATTCATACTAGACCCTAGCCTTTCCTTCTAATGTTGCCATGAACATTTTCATTAGGCAGTCTTCATGCCATTCAACTTTAAATTTCCACACATGTATATGAAACTTGATGAGATGTAGCAAGGGGTCCTCAGCATTTTCACCCTTAAAAATAGGCAGGTTTTTTAACCAGTCCACTTCAGGCATTTTGTGTGGGAATCCAGGGATATGCTCCCTGTTCATTGGGGCATATCTTCTCTGTATGTGTGGAAGCATGTTTGTAAATCAAAAAGAGGTCACTGTGTCTTTTCAACCAGTTCAGAGTCTTCCACCAGTGGAGTCATTAGGTCTTTGGATTATAGGGAGTGTGGAGTCGCCAGGTGGATGAATTTAACTATTTGAAGCAGGCTGTTGGCCACCATCAGCTAAATTTAACTATTATGTTGGGGTTCCCATGTTTTGGCCATATTGGCAAGACCAAAAGATGAGACAACATCAGAACTACTTTTGGGCCCTAGGATCTAGCCCTCCTGGACCCGGAGAGGGATCTCTCCAAATAGATCAAAGAATGATATGTCTTTGAAGCTCAAAATGAGATGTTAGGCTAGTTATGAAGCACAAAGGGGGGTTTTGAAATGATTTGGTTGGTTGGTTGCTGGGTTGGTCATGGAATCATGTGCTGAGAAAGAAATGGAAAAAAGGAACAAAGTAGCAGGATGTTTCAGCAAAGAGGATAGGTCGAGAAAGTGCCATCCATTGGGCGATGGAGTCGTGAAAGGAAATTACATGCAAAAACTAGCCAAAGCTTCCAAAGGGCAAGTCATCTAATACTAAAGGATCTTTTAGATTAGATGGTGGGATGGAACATTAAGGACTGAAAGTGAAAGAAAGAAAGCAACCTAATTTCTGTCTATAGATTAGGCCAAAGGTCATTTAACTCCAGACCTTCTTGGACATACTCAAAGGTAGCTCTCAAAGAGACAAAGGGGCTGCTTATAGATTGGACCAGAGGTCATTTAACTCCAGGTCTGCTTTAGCAACTCCAAGGGAAAAAACATAGATAAGTTTAACAGCAAGGATCTTAGAAAGGCCAGCTGGTCGTGCAAGGATCCTAGTGGACAGGGCTAACTCTAATCCCCCGTGTTCCCAAACCTTCCAGCTTAAACCCAACAAGAACATCTAAGAACTGACCCATCCAGTTCATACATCAGAGAGAAGGCAATAACATCCACTACACTGGTTAAATCGACTGAAACCAATTCCTAGATATCACATTTAGCAGAAAACATTAAAGTAGGGAGAGCAGGAAACATAGGGCACCTAACAAGGGTGAATCCTATGTTATACTTCTGTTGCCTACCAGAGGAAGATGAAACAGTATGAAAATGTAGTAAACAGAGTTAGAAAAAAACATCACCAATAGTAATAGGCCAGGATCCTGTGAAATGTGCTTTGATTAATTGATGCAAAACCAGTCATGTACAATAAGCTCAATGGCTAATACAGTCCGGACTTCTCCTCCTAGCCTATTACATACAACTACTCTTCTATTCCCTCCCAAGACTATTCTAACAGTCAGATGAATCCCTCTAACAACAACTACGCAGCAAGGCAACAACAACGACAACAACAACAACAACTCGTTCTTGGGAATTCTTATAGGAGGATGAGAATATCAGGGGTAGATACAAATTAAATTAATTTCATTAAGACAGAATGGTGGGGGAGTTCCTGCCCATGCTTCTTAATGGCTTTGCAGCTCTGTATGTACTCTGTAGGCTATTTGGAAGCCTCTGTCAGGTCGAAATTGACCTCTGATATGTTCCTTGTAGTCCTCTTGGCTATCTAGAGCTCTACGCTGCCTTCTGGAGCTGGTTAACTGGTTTAAAGTCTGTGGGCTTCTCCATACCTCCATTACTACTGCTTAGACAGTCTTTAATGAAGCTCTGTCAGTGCAATTAACTGCTTGTGGGCTCGAGGCAGCATGGAAACTGTTGTAGGAGGGTGTACCTCTGGAGAAAACACGTCCTGCTGTTAGGTAGCGCAGTTATGACTTGCTGGTGTGCTCATTAGTCTTCAAGCTGAACCTTAATCCTTTGAACACGGGATTACACATTAATTATGTCAATAAAAAGCGTTTAACCCCCTTTGAATCTCTTCTGCTGATTCGTTGGTGAATGCTGAACAGACCTCTCTGTGTCGTCTGCACAATTAAAATAAACCTGTTACAAACTGGGCAGGGGTGGCGGAGGAATGCTTCGGAGGCCTGGAGGGAACGGCGGTGGAACAACATAAAAGCGGTGGAACTATTGAAAATGGCGGAAGAAGTAGTTATTTGTGTAAAAACCCAAAGATTAAAACCTGGGCGTAATACAAAGGAAAACACAGATATACAGTGAAGCGGAGCTATGGATGTGGGACCCGGTCACGGTGGAGGGCGATGAAATCCTGACCGTTAGATCAAGGGGATGATGGACGGTCGGGATGAAATCGGGCAATCGCAATCGGAGGGGGACAAAGGTGACATACATTGAAACTTCCGATTGCAATTAGCGGGGACAAGCGATAGCCGTTGGATCGTTGATCGGACGGATGGATGGGATTAAATCGGAAGAATCGGGAATCGGAGGGGAGGACTCGTGATTGCGATC
The DNA here is from genome assembly GCA_034641835.2 of Pinus albicaulis. Classification (NCBI taxonomy): domain Eukaryota; kingdom Viridiplantae; phylum Streptophyta; class Pinopsida; order Pinales; family Pinaceae; genus Pinus; species Pinus albicaulis. Next base: position 644,895,401 of record CM076569.1, on the reverse strand, counting down.
GGAGGTCAGGGCACGATTGAGCATTGGCCGTTGGATCTGGAATCATATCAACAGTTCACGTTCCATCGGAGGGAGAGCACGATCGGGGATCGGGGGTTAGAACTTGCGATTGCGATCGGCAAGGAGTTTGTGATGACCATTGGATCAATGAGCGGGATGGACGGCTGCGATAAAATCGGGGCGGCACTACTGGGACTTGCGATTGCGATCGGGGATCGGGGTGTGATTGAGTGCTGACCGTTGGATCAGCGGGGAGATGGACGGCTAGGATTTAATCGGGAGATTGCAATCGGGGCGGCACCACTGGGAGTTGCGATTGCGATCAGACGGGGGTTGCGATTAGTGTTCCACCGTCAGATCTGAACAGCAGATCGATGGTGTATTACATATCGCGGGATTTAATGTAATAAACCGATCGCATCGGACTTTTTCAACGTAACAAAGGAACTCGCCCCTCCGACGACCTCCGATTGCGATTGGCTCTTAGGACTTAAGCGCTTGGTCCTAGCGCAAGGTTGTGTGTGGGAAGTGGTTAAGGGGTTTGCGGTAAGGGGCTAAGCCTTACAATAAGGTTGAAAGTGGGTTTTGACCCATTTCAATGAAGTGTGATGGTCAAGGAAGGGGAAGATAGAGTGGGAAAGGGGAAAATGGCTACACAAAGGGTAAGGGTATAATTTTAAGGGGATTTTGGGAGGATTAAGAGGGTAGAAAGGGAAATAGAAGGGGAGACGCGGGGGGATAAAAAGAGGCTAAGTGAGGGTGAAATAAGGGGGGAAAAGGAGGCCTTTTGTGCATTCTTCTTCATAACAGAGAGGCTTTATAATGGAAATCAGCAGAAAGGATTTTGTCAAAGGAAAAGGCACAGGGGACTTCAAGGATGATGTGTCTTCAGGGGAGATGAATTTCTGGAAGGCTCAAAAACAATTTAGCCCCCTATTTTTCTCGCCAAAAATTTATGGGGCAGCTAACAGTCATCATACTGGAATCCTCCTTCTTTGATCACTTTCTTTAATTGCTGATCAGCTTCCCATATGGAATCAGACGATCCTTTCTTGAAATCCTTCAAGTCATTTACTATATGAGAGAAGTACTTAGGTTTCTTGAACTTCTGTTTCAACGCATTCTTAATTTCCTCAATAGTTGCATTTGCATGTTGGTCAATGTATCCCATGTACCAGTCCAGGGCTCTCCCTTCAAAATCAAGGGATAAATGTGCCCATTTCACTGCATCGTTTACTACATTCTGCGCAGTCCATACCGATCCTGCAACAAACCAGAACTGATCCATGTCCTCATCGCCCACACCTTTGAAAGTAGGTAGCTTCATGTGCGCAGCCATATCGTCTTCCGGTGGGGGTGGAGGTGAGTTTTTACCCCTATGGGGGTTCGACAGTGGCATCGACGGAGGGCTATACATAGAAAAATTTCTTACTGGACTGTAGACAGATTGATCACCCTCTTGGTTAGTTCTGTAGTACTTACCACTGCGCGTTGTGCCCTCGCTCTGGTCGAAGCTCGTTCACTCCGTATGGCTACAAAAAATGCATTTTTCGCACAACAAGATCTTAGTAATGACAAATTCTTTAAAAACTTACCCCAAAACCCCCTAAAGAACCTCCGCTCCACTTCTGAGTAGGACACAAATTGATCGACTGCAAATTTAGTCACAAATCCTCCTATCACACTGTCCACCTAGTGATCTACTGTGCGAGTAATGGTGTTGTCGGTCTCTTCTAGCTGTCGGATCCGTTCTGGGGTCCACTGGGTGACCCGCTCGTCTTTCCAACACTTCTAAAATTCGACTAGCCTTGTGAGCCACTCCTGGAGCTCGATCACAATTGTTACAAAGAAGATCTCGTAGATCTCCATGAAAATGTACTTATTCTTCCACTCTTCAGTGGTCAACCTGTTACTAAGGTTTTATTTTACTGTGAATTCCTGAACTTATTTTTCAAAACATTCATCGATTTATTTTCTTTTAGGTTTCCAATATGGCCTTGGCATTACCTGATCTCTCTCAAAATTCTCCTGGTCCTGGCAACGGAACCATTTTTTGGCTCGAGGGGTCCTGACCCAGGGTCGAAGGTGAAGGTTTTCCAACAAACCCATTTAATACTGGCCCTTTCGGCAGTGACCTGCTTGCGCAGGCCAAAGTATCACCCAAAACAGTATGGGAGGGTGCTGGAACCAGGTTTCTACACCCTGGGAGAGAGCAGGTAAGTCAAGCTAGTCCGCAATTATCAGATCTATACGGCCAGAGGTTGTTCGCAGGAGTTGTAATAAATAACCAGAATACAGTTATCAGATCTAAATAATAGGCTCGCATCCACGTGCGTACCATTAGCTATAATCACAGAACATTATATTTGCAATAGATTAACAAATCACATATGCATTTACCACAAACATAGATAGTTCCAAACTTACAAACATATCATATAAATCAAGTCCACATCAACCATAATAGATCAGGTCGAGATAACATCAAATATCTGCAATACTTTTTCACATCTATATTATTACCCAAAAATCCTCTTACATTCCCAAGTTACCACCTGCACACATAGTGAGCAGGGTCCGCACACAACAGGACAGAGGATCTTCGCGCACATAGCCAACAGGAGTCCTAACCCAAACAACCCTACCACAGATCTAACATTTCGTACTTCGCATCAATCTCTATTCATTCCTACCTATGACTCAAAAAAGGTTCATCTATTTATAGTGATTTAACCTATGCATCCAATGGTCCGCAAACCATGGTTTGCGGACTCTTAGTCTACCCTTGACCCATTTACAATGCGTTAGAGGCTTTGACACACCCCAAAACCCCTACGTTAGACTACAAAATTATACCAAAATGGAAAAAATTCATAGCCTTTGGGAGACCCTGCTCCAACAGTGTATAAAGTTGAAAACACCAGAAGTTTACTAGAGAGAGTGGCTTGATCAAGTCAAGGGGCTAGATCCAAGAATATTCATATGTGTGAATGGAGTTGTTGTGTCTTCCATAACCTATTGCATTTACTGAGTTAACCATATAAAAAAATGATAAATAGAGGAAGGCTTTGAGTTCAATGGGTTGGGTGTGGTGAGAGTGTGAGAGCATGCCATTGTGAGGGCATTGTGGGTGAATAGAGATTGTCACATCTATTCACACATTGCAAAGATGTATCAGAATTGAGTATGAATAATTTAGAGATGTTTTTTATTGCAAAGTGGAGAAGTATTGGCATCTTATGGTGTGTTTGAGAGTATGGATTTAGTGCGTTTACATGAGAATAAAAATCCCTCTCTCGGTAAGTTTTATGATTCAGATATTGTGTATAGAATCCTAGAGATGTTGGGGCTGCTCACGTTGAGAAAATTGAGAACTCAGTTTGAAAATATATGAAAGGTGGTTCGCATGGAGGAAGTGAAGTCATGGAGGCTTCAATATAGACATTGATTTGGCCAATTCATAGTAGGAAGAGTTGTATCCACCCAATAGGATTTGGACAGTCCAATAATGGTTAGGAGAGGATGTTCGTCATGGGAGCTTCCAACGTATAGTAGTCCATATATACATGTGAGAAACATAGTTCCAAATTGATAAATGTTAGCATATTGTGGAGAAATCCAAGCCTTCTCGCTTATGGTTGTAAGCTAATCCATGTAAATTTTTTCAGCAGATTAATAAAATATTTGAGTAGTACAGAAGTAGTAGGGTGGTTGTTAATTTTTCAAGATTTTCTATGCTATATTCAGATCTAATTAAATATCAATCAAATTAAAGTAAAATGCTGATAGAACATACCAATAGATTGATGGAAAACAAGCCAATAATATACTAATTTTTTTGACAAACAGAGATGAAGAATGGTGGCATTATGACGATGAGCAGGATGCTTCAACCAAAAAAGTCTCCATTAGGTCAACCAACCAAAATGTGTCACACAACCCCAAGACCACTCATCAAAATGCTGCATCAAAATGTTTTACCATGCTATATCAAGAAGCCCTAACGATGTACCAAGAGAACGCTGATCCATGAGAAGCCCTAACGCTACACCATCCACGGGAGAAGAATGTGCCTCCAAAAATGTGTGTGATGAATTGACCTCCAAGTCTCCAATATATAAATCCATCTATAGGGATATGTGACACATCTTTTAGGCATGTGGTATAAATCAGACCGAATTTGCACATGTGGAATAAATTCAAAAATACATGTTTTTCTCATCCGATCAAGATGATCTTTAGATCGATCTTGCACCTCTTTGAAAGAGGAATCCAATAAAATATTGACATCATCATCTGAGCAGTACAACATGGAGTTTATACCTATTTGTCCAAAATTAACACTCTCTCTCAACTAGGGAGAAATCCATCCACTAGTGCCATCCAAACATCGTGCGTCATCCCACTATAACTTGCTTTGTTTGCTCTTTATTTCAAAACAAAAGGTGAGTCACAAAGACATCACTCCCTGCTAACAAAATTAGCTCAAAGGTATGAAACCTCTATAGGACTCAAAGGAGTCTCATATTAACCCAAAGTTATTTTAACTAACTTGAAGTCAGTTGGAGGTCCAAAACCTCACTTGGACTCTAAAAGTGTCATATACTAACCTGAAGTTAGTTTAACTGACCCAAAGTCAGTTGGAGGTCCGAAACTTTACTAGACTTGATCCCAGATCAAGTGGTTGGACACCTGCCATCCTAGACATAGAGAGTACGAAAATATATCATGCTTCCATTGGTATTTCTATGAGTCTCTATCCACATTTCCCACCTCATTGTCCAAGATGAGAGGTACTTCCCATGAGGCCAGTACTCCATGGGTAGGGTGCATACGAGGCACATATCAAAGAGAGGTAAACCAACTCAATATCATCACGATTGGGTGGAAGCACACCAAAAAGGTTCGACAAGCCTAGCCCTGTGTTTTTTTATAGCTCCAAGAAGCTATCGCCAATGCCCCCCTTAAGCTCCTAGAGCTCATCATCCAACAGGACCCTCAGAATAGGGTCATTCCATGATTCCAAAATTCTCACGGAAGGTTAGGAACTTGAGCTTCCACAAGGGCTTAGTGAGAATATCTGCGACCTATTCATCAGTTCCTATATTATTGAGCCTCACAACGCCTTGCTATACCATATCCCTGATAAAATGGTATATGCTATCAATATTCTTGGATCGATCATGGAACATAGGATTCTATGACAAATGAATCCCCCTCTGGTTATCACAAAGGATAACGGTAGTATCTAGCACATTCCCAAACAACTCACTGAGGAGATTTCGCAACCAAATAGCTTCATAACAGGCCATACACGCTGTAATGTATTCTGCATCAGCGGTTCTCAAAGCCACCAACTTCTACTTCCTGCTCATCTAAGATATCGAATCAGAACCAAGTGTGATGCAGCATCCAGATGTGGTCTTGCGATCCACCACACTTCCATCCCAATCTACATCAGTATATCCACAGAGTCTCAAACTCCCAATAGTGTATCTCAGCCCATGGTCTATCATGCCCCAGAGATATATCAAGAGTTTCTTGACACCAACCTAGTGAATTTTATGAGGATCAACCATGTGTTGACTCAAATTGTTCACTGCACAACATACGTCGAGACGAATGTTCACTAAGAACATCAAGCATCCTACGAGTTTTCAATACTTGGTAGGATTTTATAGCACGCGCCCAATAGAATTTTCAATCAACTTCTTAAAGTTAAGCTCCATTGGTGTCGACACAGATTTACTGTCCACTATACCAAATCTCTCCAACATCTTCACAATATGTTTTCCTTGAGAGGGGGAAATTTCGTCAAGTCTCTGCCAGACCTAGAAGCCTTGGAAGTAATGCATCAGTCCTAGGTCTTTCATCTTGAACTGAGAAGCTAAATCCCTCTTACACTGATGAATGAGAGGGTCATCACCTTTCAGGTAGAGATCGTCTAGATAGAGAACCAGAATGCGAGGATTTTCTCTATAAAACTTGAAGTAAAGATTCATATTAGCATTTCTTCGTGTGAAGCCCAGCTTCATCAAGTAGCTGTCAATCCTCTCGTACCAAATCCTAGGTGCTTGCTTCAACTCATAGAGGGATTTCTTCAACCTCCATACATTAGAGTCTCTATCCTAGACTTTGAACCCCAGAGGTTGCTCCACATACACCTCTTCCTTCATTGAACCATGAAGAAAAAGTGATCTTCACATCCATCTGATGGAGACTCCATCATTTCGTGGAAGAAAGGGAAATAGTAGATCACAGGTGCAAATATATCATCATAATCTATGCCTTCCTTTTGAGAGAAGCCTTGGGAAACAAAATTTTCCTTTTACTTTTCAGCATTCCCATCAGATCCATGCTTGTTCTTATAGAGCCATTTTGAGGTGACAATAGCTTTGTCCTTCAATCTTGGGACCATATCAAAGACATCATTTTTCTTTGAGCATAACTTACTTCCAAACTTGATGCTTTACAACTTATTCAAATGATCTAGGCTCAGATTGTATGATTTTACTAATGGCTGTTAGATACCCTTGGTATCTATTCGGCTTCTTGCTTTCCTGGAATGTCCTCCTTTGGGGCCATATTTCTCTTAGCATCTTCGAGAGTGTCCCTGATCCATGAGGGTATTCTCCTTTTTTTTTCCTTCTAGCAATGCCATTTTCTCAGGAGCATACACAGATGTGGTATCCCTCTTAATGCTAGCTCCTCTTCAAAAGTCATTGAACTCATATGACTCACATTCGATGCCATTATCAGTCCTAAAAAATATTGATCTTCTTCTTCAAGAAATATATCTAGGCCTTGCGAGAGAAGTCATCTATAAAAGTCATGAAATAAGAACATCCTCCCAAGGATTTCATGGGCAGCATATCAGATAAGTCAGAATGTATCATATGTCTTTGTGACAAAGAAAGTCCCCTCTTATACTTTCCCTCGACACAATCCTGACAAACGCCTTCATGTTATTTTTGAATTTGGGCAATCCAGACACCAACTTCCTTGCTTCGGGAAGGGTTTTGTAATCATAGGCCTGAATCCACTGTCAAGGCTTATTTTATGGAATTATAGTCATACAAGTATCATTGCCATATACCTCCATACATTTTTCATACATCTCACTATCATATTCATCATTTTCATACTGCCATACAGTGTTGAAGATATCCAACTTCATGATCATATATATATTTCTCCATATGTCACTGAAGATACCACAGATCAAGTTCATATCTATTGTCCATATGTCATATAGTGAGGTCATATATACTCTGCCATATGTCACTATTTTGGTTAGGGCACCCACATATTTTTTTACAACCCTAAACACTCCAACAACTACCAAGAAGACTGTTGCTTCACCTCCACAAGATCCTCCTCCCTTCATTGTTTATAAATGGCACTATGTTTTTTCTTTGAAAAAATACAGGGTTGTGACCAAGTCTTCATTCAGCGATCTGTGCTGCTCAATACCGCTACACACCCAGCTACTCACAAGAGTTCTACTTCTTCAAAACCCTTGCACTCTTCACATGGGGCTTGCTTAAAAAATATTGACTCGGTCTACCTCGTCCTCCTTACTTTCCACGATGCAAACTTTCATCTGGGCATTCAAGAGATTGCATGCAGATACAACAAATAACTCAGCTCCTGTCAATAGTGTGTGACCACGTGCCAAATTCACTTGAATTATTCTTTGTCTCCCTTGCGTTATGGTCAATCGAGCCAATGGTGATACACATCAAAATTTTGTTGTTACAAAATGTTGCTTCAACTGGTTTGATTCATAAAGGGATTATGATGATACAAAATTAGGTACCTCGATTAGAATATGTGAACTGAGGAATCTGATGGCTCAATCTGACTTTGGCTTTGACTGTGACTCAACAGTCTCGGCTCTTTTCATGCACATCCAGACCGAAAACAGACTGTACCACACATAAATGTGCACAATATCTCAGCTGCCACAACATCGATGTGTGTTTACTGAGACAATATTATTCTGATCGCACAATTGTCTAGTCAAAATATGAGTGAAATAATCCACTGAAATTGCTTGGCCTCCCAAATCTCACCAGTAGTGCAAAAATTTCCTCTGTTACTACCTTGCAACTACAACCACGTTTACAACTTTCGTACCATATACCCAGCCTCTGCGAACTAGGTAAAGCTCCACCGATATCATGTTTAAAAAAATAAACAATCAACAACTTTACCTCTATGCACACAGTACTCAACATGCCAGGCAGTTCTCGCCCAATCCATAAATCAGTAATGTGACACGTCTTTACTGAGCCAATCGCACTAAGAACTTCTATTACCTCCAAAAAATCATCCACAAGCTATCATAGCTTCAGCTAACGCTGCATCTCAAACATGCAACAAAACAATAAAAAATAATCTACAAACTTACCTCGGAGACAATGAATCCAATCTGCAGTAAAAATGTATCCAAACCTAGTAACAAATCTCACCAAATAGGTCTTCCAAGCGTTCACGCCTGCAACATCCTCCAAATATGAGGTAGGGACTGTAGCCCACCTATAACAGCATATGCTGCCCTTCCACGCAGGCTGAAACAACCTTTTTTTGACTCGGCCCTCTAGGAAGCTATCTCGGCCTCTCCTAACAAAAATTCAGTCTTCAAAGTAGCCTTGAAACAGACCTCCAAAACCCATGCTGTCTTGTCTTTCCTTGCTATGGCTAGGGCAAATAATTTCTCCTCTCCAACGAGCCTTTCACAAGTGTGAGTATTTCACAAATGGATGCTCTTAGATCTTTTCCAATAGATCGGTGATTTCTCTCAACACAAGTTGGGCTTTGTCTTCACCTTAGCTCCGATACCATGTTAATTTATGAAGATGTTCTATGCTATATGAAGATTTAATTAAATAGCAATCAAATGAAAGTAAAATGCTGATAGAACACACCAATAGATCGATGGAAGACAAGCCAATAATATACTAATCATTTTGACAAACATAGATGAATAATGGTGGAATTATGGCGATCAACATGGTGGAATTATGGCGATCAGCAGGATGCTTCAACTAGCAAAGTCTCCATTAGGTCAGCCAACCAAAATGTGTCACACAACTTGAAGACAACTCATCAAAACACTGCATCAAAATGTTGTACCATGCTGCATCAAGAAGCCCTAACGTTGTACCAAGAGAACGTTTCTCCATGAGAAGCCCTAACACTGCACCATCCATGGGAGAAGAGTGTGCCTACAAAAATGTGTGTGATGAAATGAGCTCCAAGTCTCCAATATATAAATCGATTTGTGGGGGTGTGTGACACATCTCTTAGGCATGTGGGATAAATGAGGCCGACCTTGCACATGTGGACTAAATTAAAAAATACATGTTTTGTTCATCTGATCAAGATGATCTTTAGATCAATCTTATACCTTTCTGAAAGAGGATTCCAATAAAATATTGGCATCATCATCTGAGTTAATGATTGTTTTTATTAGATTATACAAGAATTTTATTTCAAATATTAAGCCCAATGATGGTTGGTATATTGACATTAATTGTGGCATCAGTGTTAATAAAGGATGTCCGATATCCCCTACCTTTTGTGGCATTTACATTGACAGACTTGAGGAATTCTTAGAAGTTGTTGGCTTTGACGGGCCCAAGCTTGTTGGTATAGTAATTACTCTTCTTATTTATGCTGATAATATCATCCTTCTTGCGAGGAGTCCTAAAGGTCTCGAAAAGAAGCTTAACACACTCCATTATTATTGCATCAGGATGGGTATGACCGTTAACAATGATAATACTAAAGTTATGATTATTAAATCCATAAGAACACTTATGAAAATTTCATCTATGATAAAAATTACTTAGATAATGTTTCTTCTTACAAATATTTAGGTATTTACATTCACCATAAGCTCAAATGGAACTATAGCAATGAGAAAAGGACTTTAGGAGGTTGGAAAGCTTGCTATGAGATTTGAGGACAATTGTAAGACACTTGATCTTTGGGTTTGGATTTAAAAAGATTCCTCTTTGAGACTCCGGTCAACCCTGTTATTTTATATGGATGTGAGGTGTGGGGTTGTATTCTATCTAGAGATTCTTGGAGAAAGATTTAAATGATCCAAAATAAATTCATAACCTACAACCTCAAGATTAAAGGTACTAATCCCTACCCTGTTATCTTGATTTAGGCTAGTCTTTCACTATTGAATTCATGACTATGTTTAGGTATATGATGTATAAGAAGAAGTTGTACAACATGGAAGCCAAGAGGCTCCCAAAAATTTCTTCTAACTCTAGTCAAAACCACCTTCGGCTCAAGAGAGGGTGGCATAAGGATGCTAAGTTATGGCTCGACCATTGGGAGATAAGGGAGGAGACCCTCCTGGGGAACAAGGATAGTATTAAAAAAATCATTACTTTCAAATTTAAGGATAAGATATGGAGCGATAAAGAGTTAGAGGGGAAAATAAAGTTAAGATACTATAAGGAGGTAATCAGTTACCCCATAGTTTCTAACCAAAATTGCCTTTCAATATTAAGCTTCATTAAGAAGCGAATGAATATTTCAAGGAACATAGCTAATTCTCATGAACTCTGGAGTGAAACTTGACGTTGGTATATTCCAAATATTCCTTGGGACGAAAGAATGTGCCTCCTTTGCGGTACTAAGAAAGTCAAAGATGAAAATCACTTTATCTTGGATTTTTCAGCCCTTAAACACATCCATTCTCATTTTCATAACATTTTCCCCACTACGAACCTCCTTGACTTGTTGAGTTAGGAAAACTATAGTGACCTGAGAATGCTTCTCTCCCTCCTTTTTAATCACAAAAATAAAATCTTAAATAATCTCAATTAATGGCTTCTTTCTTAAGGTCCAATAGACCATATTGGCCTTAGTGGATGTCAATAATCATCATCATCATTATCATATATAATATTTAATTTAATATATGTTAAATTTTTTATAATTTAATAATTTTTTTAAAATCAATTGAAATTATCAAAAAATAATTAATATTAATGTAGGTAGTTAAGTTTCACTAGCGAAATTTAACATAGTAATAAATTTACTATACAAATTATGTGCATGGTAGTTTATATATATATATATATATATATATATATATATATATATATATATATATATATATATATATATATATATATATATATATATATATATATATATATATATATATATATATATATATAGATATATTTTAATAAACGCAAATAACTGGATATGAAAATTCCCATCTAAATTTATAAGTGAAATTAGAAAATTATAAATTAATTTTTTTTGGGTTAATTTTATTCAAAATCCAGTACAAATTTTTAAAAATCATTCACCTGTTGTTTAGGGTGAAAAACTCATTTATGCATTGAAAAGTGTATTTTAAACAATAAGAAAACACAATCCTTATAGAAATCATATTGCTAAATTCAGCCCAAAAACCCATTTCATCTATTAGTTTAATTACATCAATTAAGTTTAAAATAATAATTAATTTTTATTATTTGACAAGTTTAAATTCCAACAATTAAAAATTAATAGTTAAAAATTAATAATAAATATTTTTTTTCTTTTTCAAAATTTTCAACATAAATTACTATTAATATAATAATTTTTATTTATTTATAAAAGAAATATTTATCAAACAACATATTAATAAGTATATTTGAGATATAAAATAAAAATTATAAATTATATTATTTTTAAAACCAACGTAGATCCATCTTTCTCAGCATCTATCAAGGGCAGAGAGGGATTAAAGTTATTGAAACGCATACCATTTTAAGAGTGAAAATGTAACATCCCCTCATCATATTAATATTTGTCATTTACTTTTATTGTGTGAGACTTAAAAAAAATAAAATATTTAATTTCCAAGTAGTTGAGACAATTACTTCCTCCTCCTTAGAGATAAAAAAATGTCAGTTTTGGGAAAGGAATATTTAATTTCCAAGTAGTTGAGACAATTACTTCTTGTCTTTAGAGATAAAAAAATGGTCAGTTTTGGGAAAGGAATATTTAATTTCCAAGTAGTTGAGACAATTAATTCCTCCTCCTTAGAGATTAAAAAATGTCAGTTTTGGGAAAGAAGCCATGTGTGGCAACATAGGGAACATAGGGAAGAAAGGCTTGAGGCAACAATAAGAAGAGAAGAGAATCTTGGACAAGAAGTTGTCAAGGTGAGTAGTGCTAGCAGAGCCAGTGGAAGACTTGAAATAAAAGTTTTAAATTGGACTAGAGGTCTTGAAGTTGAAGAACGTTTTTCTCTCACTTGGCTATCTTGGAAAATAAAGAGGCTAGGGGGAGATTTGGACATAATTTCCAATCTCATAGTTTGCGTGGTGGAGTCTTGATTGGGTGAAATAATGTTGATAATTACATTTAAACATTATGTTCACAATTCATTACAATTCATTAAATGTTGAAACAAAATATTTTATTTGTGTAATGTGTATGAGTAGCTGTAAAACTGAGAGTTTATGTAAATTTTCATTTCTTTATTTTCTATCTTTAAAATATAAGAACATATTTATATTTGTATTGAAAGAAGGAATAACCAAAACTATAATTAAAGAAAGGGGGTGCCTTGTGTCTCAAGGGGTTTCCCATAATATTTCAACTGTTATTTTTTAAGTTGAAAAGTGAAAGAACAATCGAAACTATACTAAGAGAAAAATTATTATGTTATACAGGAAAAAAAAACTTGATCACAAGGTACTTATCCCTTGGGACATCAATAAATAGAAACAATGAAGGGGTACTATTTAACTTTTTATGAAAAAACCACGGTTCATTATAGGGGTAGTCCATAACCATGTACGAAAAATTGAATTCGTACCACATGGGCAGAAAGAAGGTCCGAAGAACTCTCGGGTATCCCTTCTCTACGAGAACGACAAACATTAAACAAGGAAAATGTGTGATGCGAAAAATAAAAATGATGTAACACCTCGTTTTATTTTCAAATTTATTTTAAAAGAATTTTAATGACACATTTAATTTATTTAAGGAATGAGGTTATTTGTTAATAAATAAACTCGAATTTTATTTCATGAATAAAAAAAATTACATTGAGTAATTTATTAACTGTATGGTAAAGAATTCAAAGATTCCAGAGTAAAAGAGAGAGACAGTTTCTGATAGTTACCTTCCCCAAGAGGATAAAAGGAAATACTGAGAAGGGTAAGGGGTTATGTTCCAAAAAGGAAAAAGGGTTTCGCAATAACAAGACTATGAAGAAAACAAAGTTGTCTAGAGCTGGCAGTTTACCAGTGGAACTCTGTAACCCGAAATAAGGGTAGACAAGAATGGGGTCCTGAGGTGTAACTTATGAAAATGAAAACCTGCTATCTAGACTGTGGTGTGAAGCACTAGAGGAGAAGCGAATGTGATTTCCTCTCTCATGATTGGGTGACGCCATCAGTTAATCAAGAAAACCGAGATAAATATTTAGAACTTATTGGTCTAACTTGTTGAGACAGAAAGATAATTTCTTTTTAAGTTTTCTATAGAGGTAATATTCATTATTATGTTAATTAGAGGCAATGTTGATTTCCATATACATTGAAAGAGGTGATAACTCTTAAACTAGCACAGATAGCAAGAAAAACACTATAAAGGAAGTGAACACAGACTTTCTGTTGTTTAAAATTTTTTGTTGTTTAAAACTTTCTATTGTTATAGTACTGATAATATGTGTAATCTGTACCTACTCTAAAATCTAGTAGATTTAGAGAATATAGGGCAGAATAATAGTTGAAATAACAATAAATGAACCATTCTTAATGAGCTATGTCGGAACCATACTTGATAAATATTATTGAGAAAAGGGAGAACTACAATTTTATGGAAAGCGAAAAAATACAATTAGAAATAGAAAAGACTTGAGAAATATAACTAGAGATCTTATTTTAAAAAGAAAAACTCATAATATTATGTGTAAATAATATAAGCAGGCCCAGGGGTTGAGAATTCGAGCCCCACAACTGCAGGACGGGGATCATGGTCCCCTGGCCAATAAGGCTTTGGTGTAAAACAATCAACTTCTTTACGAAGTTTAAGTAATTTTTGCAAGATTTAAAGTGAACAATTGCCATGGAATATTTAAACATAGCATAGAAACTCAAATGTTCAACACACAGAACCAGAACACAGTCTGAATTTGAGAAGCATAATAGAAATGTAAAATTAAAAAACATGCATGTCAATATACCCCATGACAAATGTTCTGCAATATAAAAGTATTTAGTTAACCGGCTAAACAATAATGATTTCCGTTACAACAGAAAAAGAAAGAAATAGAACCATCCTGTACAAATTCTGGGTTGCATAATCGCACATCATTACAAACAAACAACATATGTCCTTTTGTTCCAATAAAGGATAAATTACATAGAAGTGATCTTTGTTAGCATCAAAAAGACTGTGCCAAACCCTTCATGTCGAGAGATAACAGAGAGACTCTCACATGCAACAAGCTCAAGGGGCCAGAGGCCATGCCTATTCACAAAGATGGTTTACCCTCAGTAAACCATGAATTGACATTCCAGAAAAAAAACATGAGAATAATGTGAATTGGGGACAAGGTGAGACTTACCTGGAATCGTGAACGATGCATTGAGGGACCCGGGTTGCTCCTTTTGTGCCACAAAAATCTAGCATCTTCGTACCTAACCCAATAACATGCAAAGACGATAAGTAAATTTCTACAAGTAAAACCCTCTAGCAGGAGGGAAGCTCTTGTAAAACCAAAATAAAACATACAGAAAACCTATAGACTTATCTGCTCAGCATGACATCCATAAGGGTCGGCAACATATAAATTGTTCAGAAGGGGCAAGGAAAATAACTTGTTCACCTGCCAATAAAACCCCGGCATTTAACTCTGGACAAGCACCACTTAGTAAACTCTGAAAAAGTAACGTGGTTAGTTGACATCACTGAATTATGAATTACCCTAGCTCAAAAATGTAAGGCTGAAACATAAAGTAAATGGTTAAGGAAACATCCTTATCTACCTGGGCCATTGCACGTCCCTAGTAATAATTTTTGGTAAACAAACAGTCCGAGGAAATAAATTTGAAGGCAATGCAACCAACTGAAGGATTTGTATGTCACAATTCAGTAGGATAATAACCCAGACTAAAGAAACAAGGTCTAAATCTAAAGCCATGAAGAAAAAACTAAGAAATATGGTATAAAACTGATGGAACTGTCAGAAGGAAGGATCGTAGAAAGGAAAATTGCAGAGCATGCATCGTAACAACGCCGAGAGGCAAATGAGCGGAACCACAAAACTTCGGGTTAGGGTAGTTAACCTACAACCAGATCCATCACCATCGTATCTAGGGTTAACCAAATCTACAGTGGGAACAAAGAACCAAGTCATTAAAGTGTGTCAGCTGTCAGGCACCAGTAAGGAAATGTATCTAGGTACAATGCACCTGATTGATTAATGCCACTTCAAATAATTTAACCGAATATTCTCGATGATCGATCATGATATCAATGTATATGTACATTAATAATTTAAAAGGTTCAAAATTCTAACTAGACCATATGTAAATGAACCCTAGTACCATAGTATATCACTTTATCATGTGAATTTATAACTTAGAAAATCTCCATTCGAACCTGTTTACAAAGTGTAAAACAATTACCAATAATTAGTTGTGACACAATCAATTTACAATCATATAGAACATGATGATTTTATAATATCACTATGACAATAGCATTGTAAAATAATGAAGTATTAGTAATTTTTTTTTTTTTAGGTGTAAGTTTAGTAGTGGTCACAAATGAGAACAAGTCTACGGATAAACAATTCCATGAGATAATTTTTAGGGTTTATATATATGCATAAAACAATTATATGTAAAGATATAGGAAAAGAGGAAATTACAAAATTGGCGAGACAAATAAATACACTTATAACCAAAACTTATTTCCTCGAAAGACAAGAGTATATATATATATATATATCAGTGATAATAAAAATAAACTCCTAGCAAAAATTTCATGAGTTCCATTTAAGAGAAATGTATTACCAAAGTACATATACAAAAATATTGGGCATTTAACAAATTACTACCAACTCTTCTTTGAGAAAGAGTACAATAAATTGTAACCCAAAGGAAATTCATTATTGTATACTTCTATTATTTTTCAAAGGTGTTATCTCCATTCCATATAGAGTATAAGAATAACAATTTAGACTTGAAACTCTTAACCCTAGTGGAATTAAGTGATTCTTGATGCAAAATTCCTATTGTAAACTAATACTCACGAACCTAGGAGATATGACTAGAGGATATGAAACAATAACGAGGATGATGCACTGACATGAGAAGGTTGCAGTAAAACCTGGAAGAAAACGACATAAATGAGTCCACCGATGCGTTCAAAGTGGGGAAATCCTGAAGAGTGGCAAGGAAAGAATGATTCCAACCTGCATAAGATGAACTCGAGTTAGTAGAAATTATATTAAAAAAAATAGCATAAAACAAGAAATATAGGAGTGGGGTTGGAATAAAAGATTGAATACCTATTATGGAAACTAGGGTGTGCCATCGTCGGCCCACTAGAGACAGAGCATCATTATCATTAACAATTTATACAGACCACTGGTTATTATTTTAAAAGAAAAGGGGTCTGAAACAAGGAGGGATCCCTTACATGTGCGAGTGACTATCGTTCCATCATTTGAACCAGTTGGAAGGAAGGCATAACCCCATCAAAATTTGTAAGAAAAAAAATGAAGAAAAGAATAAGTAGTGTCGAACTTGTGAGCAGTTGAAAATAAAACAATATACGAGGAAGCAAAAAGGGAATGATTGAAATTATGGCGTACCTGAAAGCGTGGGTGGGAGAAGGGTGTCTCCAAACTCTAGTAGATATAAGTTCAGTTGAAGAACCAAATACCCTTCGAGACAAGGAATAGAAGGACAAGACAGAAAACACAGTGAGGAGTGGGTTAGTTACCCTAAAATGCCTAGCTAGATTCTGAGCCGTCGGATCTAGCGATGGAGTGTCAAAGGATAGATCCATCACCAAGTGTCGACTGTAAATGGTGATAAATTATTTTTTGTAAATATTGTGGACAAGTCGAGATACTTATAAAAAATTATTTAGATGAATACTAACCAAGCTCAATAGTTTAACCTCGACGCTTACGACTAAGAGTATTAACGAAAAAAAATACCCTTGTTATTACAAGGATGAAAGTATATAATAGAAACAGTTACGAAAATGAGAGGCATTAACTTACCTAAAATAAAAATAAAAACAATTATTCCATTAATCTCTAAGGTTATGAGTGCATGTGATAAAGCAATGTTCAACAATTCATTCAAGTTTCAATGCGAGTGTTAAACCAAGATTGTAAGAGTAAGAACCAAAGGGTTTTATTAACAAAAAAAAAAATTTATTCGAATGAGTTACTTGGTATTGTTTTCTCAGAATTTATCTTTGAGTTGTGGAGCATGTTACAAGTGGTATCAGAGCCACATCAAAACATTGTTGCCTAAATGGGTGATTAAATAAAAAACCTATACTATGTTAACAGAGAAAGAAAAACGAGGAGAGGAGCTAAGAGCACAAACCTGTTAAGGTCGTCTGTGGAATCTAGCCTTATACCAATTTTGGGAGCTAATCTAGAAATGTGGGTTCAATTAGGAGGAGAATAACAAAATCCTACTATTATGTTGTTAGAAAACGTTTACTAGTTAAGAGCTAAGATGGCTCATCTATGGGTTGACAACGAAAGATTGATGTGAGACCAAGGATGAATTTTGAAAAGCCTATTTCATCAACAGAATCATAGAAACTCCATACCAAAACCTTGAAATGAAGGCATGGACGAGGAGAAAATCTATAGAGGTAAAAATATGCCTATGGGGAGTCATACTTAGAGACTGGATGGGGATAAAGGTGAACGTGAGGAAGAATTCGATAATTATTTTGACCATAGGAAGAAGAAGAAGAAGAAAACAAAGCTGAAAGGGGAATTCAAGAAAATTAAACCTTGAAAAATTAATGGAGAGGTATCAGAAGTTGTTGAAGCTTGGTTAATTAGTATGAACAACTATCTTTAGATTTATGAGTATGATGATAATTTGAAAGCAAGGCTTGCAATTTACCAACTTGAAGGAAATTTCACGTTGTGCTGGGAAGAGGTCAAAGCTATTCATGTAATGGACAAGCAAGGAGTGTCTTGGGGAGAATTTCAAAAGTAATTAAAGGAAAAGTACTTGAATGAATGATTCTACAATGACAAGGAAAATGAATTCCATGACCTCTGAATGGGACAGATTTATACTTATGAATTAGTGGCTAAGTTCCCCTCCCTATTAAGATACATGCCTTACATATGGGTACAAAAGGAAAGGGTATAACATTTTATGACTATCCTACCAAAAATTATGAAGTAACGCTTGAAATTTGATAATACTAAGACAATGAATGAGGCTATTCGAAAGGCACAAATATTTTATCAGCGATGAAGCAAAAGGGGGAGGGTAGTAAGAGTTGGTTAAATAAAAAAGGGGAAAAAAACTCTGAGAGTACTAAATATAAAAGAAATGGAAACACCAGAAACCTACACAAGATCCAACATAATATACCATCTGGAAGGAATCATTAGAAGTTAAGATCGCAAGATGAACCTAAGGAGGTAGAATCATCCAGTAAACTAGAGGTTGGTCAATCACAAAGACCTCCACTACAGTGTTGGAGCTATAAAGAGCCCCATTATTACAAAAAATTCTCTCACCGCACCAATACAAAATAGACTGCAAACATTCAGGAGGATTATATTGTTGGCGAGGTGGCTCAAAGTATACCTAAAATAAACGTTGCTTTGGATTATCATCAAGCCAAATATCGACCTACTATGATTGAATTTGAAGGTAATATGTATAACCATGTTGTGTCTTTTTTAATATATCCCCGAGAAAAATTAAGTTATATGAGTCATAAGATAGTAGAAATGTGCCATCTATAGACCCATAAATTTAAAAACCCCTAGTTGGTGTAGCTGGTAACTAGGGTTGAAAGAAGAGTAAGAAAAAAGAAGAAGATGATTTCCTTATTGAGATAGCAAGTCAATGAATTTGTGTAAATTATAATGTACTACCCTAAGGTCATATGATATATTAATCAGTATGGATCAGTTAGAAGGACACTAGTCCTTAGTGAACTACAAAGAAATAACCATCATTTATCTCACTCAGGAGGGTGTCAAACAAGAGATTCAAGGGGTAAGGAAACCCTTAAAGTTATGACCAATTACTGCTTCTTACCTAGGAAAATGTATTAGAAAATGATACGAAATATATGTTGTTCAAGTGGGATATACCAATTCAAAGGATTAAAAAACAACCTTAGAAAATTTTCCAGTTATTCAAGATTTTCTTAATGTGTCCGTAAGAAATTTTGGGGTTACCTCCCAAGCGAGACATAGAATTTACCAGAGTTAATTCCATGGGTTTCACTTGTGTCAAAAACTCCTTATCGAATGAGCATACCTGAGATGACTGAGCTAAAAATGTAATTGCAAGAACTACTTGTTAAAGTATACATTCACCCAAGTGTATCACCTTAGGTAGTCCCTGTGTTGTTTGTTAGAAAGAATGATGGTAATATGATATTTTGCATTGACTATATGCTACTTTACAAGTTTATTATTAAGAAAAAATATCCATTGCCAAGAATAGATGATTTATTTGACCAAGTCAAGGGTGCTACGATATTTTACAATATTAATTTATGATCGGGGTACCATCAGATATGGATACAAGAATAATATATTCCTAAGAATTTTTTTAGAAATCGTTATGGTAATTACGAGAATGTGGTTCTACCCTTTGGGCTTAACAATTCCCCAACAACCTTCATGAGTCTTATGGATGGTATTCCACACATTTATCTTGATAAATTTGTCCCAATTTTTATTGATGACATTCTTATATACTCCAGGAATTTGGAAGAGCATAATAAACATTTATATATAGTCTTTCAAACACTAAGGGAACACCAATTGTATGAAAAAAAAAATAAGTGTGACTTTTACAATGTTCAGATACAATACTTAGGACATATAATTTTTACAGAGGGAATTTTTGTCGACTGTGAGAAAATCAAAGCTATTATGGAGTGGCATGTCCCTAGTAATGTTGTTGATATTCAATATTTTATGGGTCTAGTTGGATATTATTGGTGTTTTATTGAGGGATTATCTATAATAACTTATCCTATAACTTCTTTGTAGAAGAAAGGAAAAGTTTTCAAGTGGACAATTGAATTCCAAGATAGCTTTGAGAAATTGAAACATTTATTGACCACCACCCTGGTATTAAAAATTGCACACAAAGAGAAGGAATTTTTCATTTGCACTGACGCGTGTCAAGAAGGAGTGGGAGGCGTATTGATGCAAGAAGGGAGAGTAATTGTCTGTTAATATCAAAAATTAAAAGGGCATGAACATAGATACTCTACTTGAGATTTAGAGTTAACTTTAGTGGTACACACCCTGAAGTTATGGAGACATTATTTATTGGGTCAAAAGGTTATGATGATGACTAAACAAAGCAGTTTAATTAATTTATTTAAGCAACCTAACCTAAACACACAAAAAGCTACATGGACAACCTTTCTAAGTGAATTTGACTTTGATATTACATATTTAAAAGGAAAAGAGAACCGCGCGGCTGATGCATTAAGTACAAAATCACATCACATAAATTAAATATCCTATAGTCAAGTGAATTTAAATTTCAGCTTAGATTAAGGTGTCTATGATTAAAGAGACATAATATATATTTTTATGGAAGAAAACTAAACAAATAAAAAAACCTTAATATCAAATTGATATGGCACAAATTAAGACATTTTATTGAATTTTAGTGGAAGGATATATGTTCCTAATCAAATGAATATTAGTCAATTAATATTCGATGAATTTCATATAAGTTTTTATGCTGCCCATCTTGGACATCATAAATTATTTTCTGCTATAATTTTCTTTTTTTGTCCTAGAATGAGGAAAGATATTACTGAATATTTAGCCAAATTACTAGAGCGTCAAAAAATCAAGCTGGAAAATAAAAATCCATCTAGTCTACTTCACCTACAACCCATTCCAAGGTGGAAAGGGAAATTTATCATGTGGGATTTTATAATAGGTTTGCCTAAGACTAATAAACAAAAATGACTCAATCATGGTGGTGGTAGATAAACTTAGTAAAGTAACCCATTTCATTCCTGTTCAATCCACATACAAGACTGTCAAAATTGCAGACATATTCATGCGAGAAATATTCATATTACATGGGATGCCAAAGGTGATGATTTTCGATAGAAATGTGATTTTTATATCAGCATTTTGGAAAAATATTTTTATCGGATTGGGAACACAGGTTCAATTTAGCACCGCATATCACCTAAAAATAGCTGGACATAATAAGCAGGCACATCATATACTAGAAGATATATTAAGAATGTATGTAATGCAACAATAAAATAAATGGAAATAGTACATTCACTTAATGGAATTCAAATATAATAATAGTTATCACGAATCATTATAGATGAGTCCCTTCAAAGTCCTATATGGAATGAGGTGTAGAACATAGGTTAATTAGAACAACCTTGAAGATAAGTTACTACTGGGACCGGATATGTTAGAAAAAATGAAACATACTATGAAAAATTCAGGCAGAACTTGAAAGTTTTCGAAGATAAAAATAAAGCATATGCAGATAAGAAAATAATTTACAAGGAGTTTCAGGTAGGATACCATGAATATGTTTGAGTGAAACTTAAGAAAATAACTCTATGATGGGGTGGATGTGAAAAATTATCCCCTCGATATTGCGGACACTTCCAAATATTGAACTAGACATGTTGCATACCAACTTGCATTACCTAGCCATATGCGAGTTCATAACACCTTTCATGTACATTTGTTAAAGAAATATGTGTATGATTCTAGACTTATTATTAAATGGCAAGGTGTGAAAGTAAGGATTTAATAAATGATTTTTTTGTTAAGAAATAGTTCTTGTTGAAGATTAGCATAATTTTTGAAATATTTTTGACATGGAACAAGTCGAACCAGATGGAGAGTTCCTGGTAGAACCACTACGTATTCTTGATCAGAGAGAAACAATGTTACGGAGGCGATTTATCTCCTAGGTTAAAGTGTAGTGGAGGCACTTTAGCCCGTAAGAGGCCACCTGGGAAGACAAGAATATTATGTGGGAAGCATATCCTGAAGTATTCCAAGGGAAATAATGAACACCAAGGATGGTGTTTCACACAAGCGGTTGGGGGGGAGATGTAGCACTCCTTTATCATGTAAATATTTATCATTTACTTTTATAGTGCAAGAATTTGACATTGGCATTGATGTCTGTTGTAGTGTCAATAGAGTTTCATATGTGTGATTGGTCTTCATTGATGTCAAACTCGTTGCTTAGGTTGCAGGTTAGTTGGCTATGCATATGTATGAGAGGTTGCAGGTGGTTAGTGTATGGATGATTTGTATATGGTCCTTGGAATATCTACTAGCTTAGACTAGCTTGGAGATGGTCCTTGGCATGTCTACTAGCATGGAGCTTGAGGATGGAGCAGTGTTTGTTGTTTTTGAGTTGGATGGTGGTATGTTGGTATGTTGCACTAGTTTGGAAGTCAACTCATGATGATGATGTTATGATGGCATGTTTCGTAGCTTGGAGGATGAATGATGATGTGTTGCATTAACTTGGAGGCCTTCCATGGTGATGGTATTCTTTATCATGTTGTTGCATCCAAGTATTGGTGGTTGCTTTAGAGTTAATAAGCCTTGATGGATAGGTCTCCATGTCTGAGAGTAGGTATGTCTTGTTGATGATATGATACATAGGGTTTGGAGAGGATATACAAGCATTGGAGGATGCTTAAGTAGGTTGTATAGGTTCAAGAGGTTTTTCATGATGTCCCTCAAACCCTTCTACAAATATACTTCAAGTGGTGGCAAAAACAAGTTGAAAACTTGTATTTTAGAATGTATACATTTTTTTAGTGAAGGAAAATAGCGTACATATGCTAGTCTTATGAAGGGAAAAATCATATGCCACTTGGAGATGATTTTCCCTGCATTCCTCGTGTTGTTCATGTTTTTAATTTGTTTTTTCGGGTTTTCTTGTTCAAAACGTTTCATGTATTGGTTGGAAAAGGAAATTGAGCTTCTAGAATGTGTTTAAAGTTGAAAACACTAGAAGTTTAGTGGAGAGAGTGGCTTGATCAATTCAAGGGGCTATATCCAAGAAAATTCATATGTGTGAATGTAGTTGTTGAGTCTTCCATAACCTGTTGCATTTACTGAGTTAATCATATAAAAAAAATGATAAATAAAGGAATGCTTTGAGTTCAATGGGTTGGGTATGGTGAGAGTGTGAGAGCATGCCATTGTGAGGACATTGTGGGTGAATAGAGATTGTCGCATCTATTCACACATTGCAAAGATGTATCCGAATTGAGTATGAATAATTTAGAGATGTTTTTTATTGCAAAGTGGAGAAGTATTGGCATCTTGTGGTGTGTTTGAGAGTATGGCTTTGGTGTGAGTATATGAGAATAAAAATCCCTCTCTCGGTAAGTTTTATGATTCAGATCTTGTGTACAGAATGCTAGAGATGTTGGGCTGCTCATGTTGAGCGAATTGATAAATCATTTTGAAAATATATGAAAGGTGGTTCACATGGAGGAAGTGAAGGCATGGAGGCTTCAATATAGACATTGATTTGGCCAATTCATAGTAGGAAGAGTTGTATCCACCCAATAGGAGTTGGACAGTCCAATGATGGTTAGGAGAGGACCGTTCATCATGGCAGCTTCCAACGTATGGTAGTTCATAGATACGCGCGAGAAACATAGTTCCGAATTGATAAATGTTAGCATATTGTAGAGAAATCCAAGCCTTCTTGCTTATGGTTGTAAGCTAATCCATGTAAACTTTTTTAGCAAATTAATAAAATATTTGAGTAGTACAGAAGCAGTAGGGTGGTTGTTAATTTTTAAAGATTTTCTATGCTAGATGCATATTTAATTAATTAGCAATCAAATGAAAGTAAAATGCTAATAGAACATATCAATAGATCGATGGAAGACAAGCCAATAATATTCTAATCATTTTAAAAAATATAGATGAAGAATGGTTGCATTACGATGATGAGCAGGATGCTTCAACCAACAAAGTCTCCATTAGGTCAGTCAAACAAAATTTGTCACACAACCACAAGACAGCTCATCAAAACGCTGCATCAAAATGTTGTACCATGCTCCATAAAATCGATGCATAAAGAAGCTCTAATGATGTACCAAGAGAACGTTGCTCCATGAGAATCCCTAACGCTACACAATCCGTGGGAGAAGATTGTGCCTCCAAAAATGCGTGTGATGAAATTACCTCCAAGTCTCCAATATATAAATCCATCTGTGGGGCTATGTGACACATCTCTTAGGCACGTGGGATAAATCAAGCCGACCTTGCACATGTGGAATAAATTCAAAAATACATGTTCTGCTCATGCGATCAAGATGATCTTTAGATCGATCTTGTACCTCTCCGAAAGAGGAATCCAATAAAAATATTGAAACCATCATCTGAGCAGTACAACATGGAGTTTAGACCTAGTTTTCCTTAATTAACACTCCCTCTCAACTAGGGAGAACTCCATCCACTAGTTCCATCCAAACATTGTGCATCATCCTGCTGTAACTTGCTTTGTTTTCTCTTTATTTCAAAACAAAAGGTGAGTCACAAAGACATCACTCCCTGCTGACAAAATCACCTCAAAGGTATGAAACCTCTATAGGACTCAAAGGAGTCTCATATTAACCGAAAGTGATTTTAACTGAACTGAAGTCAGTTAGAGGTCCAAAACCTCATTTGTACTCAAAAAGAGTCATATACTAACCCAAGGATAGTTTAATTGACCTGAAGTTAGTTGGAGGTCTGAAACCTCACTAGACTTGATCCCAGATCAAGTGGTTAGACATGTTCCATCCTAGACATAGAGAGTACGAAAATCTTTGATGCGTCCATCAGTCTTGCTATCAGTCTCTATCCACATTTTCCACCTCGTTGGCTAAGATGAGAGGTACCTCCCATGAGTTCAATACTCCATGGGTAGGATGCATACGGGACACAGATCAAAGAGAGGTAAACCAACTCAATATCATCACGGTGGAGCAGAAGCACACCAAACAAGGTTCAGCAAGCCTAACCCTGTGTTTTCTTATAGCTCCAAGAAGCTACCGCCAATGCCCCCCCTCGAGCTCCCAAAGCTCATCGTCCAACAAGATCCTCATAATAGGGTCGTTCCACGATTCCAAAATTCTCATGGAAGGTTAGGAACTTGTCCTTCCCCAAGGTATTAGTGAGAATATCTGCAACCTGTTCATCAGTTCCTATATGATCGAGCCTTACGGCGCCTCGCTGTACCATATCCTTGATAAAATGGTACCTAATATCAATATGCTTGGATCAAATGTGGAATACGGGATTCTATGACAAACAAATCCTCCTCTGGTTATCACGAAGGATACCGATGGTATCTAGCACATGCCTGGACAACTCACTGAAGAGATTTCACAACCAAATAGCTTCACAACAGGCTATACATGCTGCAATGTATTCGACATCAACGGTTCTGAAAGCCACCAACTTGTGCTTCCTGCTCATCCAATATATCAAATGAGAACCAAGTGTGAAGCAACATCCAGATGTGGTCTTGAAATCTAGCACACTGCCAGCTCAAACTCCCGGCAGTGTATCTCAACCCATGTTCTATCATGCCCTAGAGATATATCAAGAGTTTCTTGGCACCAACCTAGTGAATGTTATGAGGATCAACCATGTCTTGACTCAAAGTGTTGACTTCACAACATACATCCGGACGGATGTTCACTAAGCACATCAGGGATCCTATGAGTTGTTGATAATCAGTAGGATTTCCTAGCACACACCTAAAATCATTTTTAATTAACTTCTTAAAGTTGAGCTCCATTAGTGTAGACATAGACGTACAGTCCACTATACCAAATATCTCCAGCACCTTCACAATATGTTTTCCTTGAGAGGGGAAAATTTCGCCAGGCTTCTACCAGACCTCCAAGCCTAGGAAGTAAAGCATGAGTCGTAGGTCTTTCATCTCGAACTCAAACGCTAGCTCCCTCTTACAGTGATGAATGAGAGGGTCAGCACCTGTCAGGTAGATTTAGCATATATAAAATGATTATATTTATATTATTTGTATTTACATATTATTGATAAAATTAATCATATGTTTGATATATTTTCCCTGGCCGCACACGATCGAAACCAGCCTAGATCCATCTTAAATTTGGATCTATCAAGCTCTGAGAGGGATCAAATCTCTCTAGGTGCAAACCTTTCCTCAAGTTTTGCACTCAAAAAAGAGGTTTGCACCTCTAGAGATTTGATCCCTCTCAGCGCTTGATAGATCTAGAGTTAAGATGGATCTAGGCTGGTTGCGCCGAGAGGCGCTCTACAACCAGTATATAGAGATATGTAGATGTCATGTGAGTAATGTAAACTTTTGATATGTTGGAGTGTATAGAGATGTGTAGATGTAATGTGAGAAATGTAATGTAAACTTTTGATATGTCGGATTATATAGAGATATGTAGATGTAATGTGAACTTTACGGGGATAACGAAATATGACAAAACTAACAAGGGTGACAATAATAATAGTAAACGAAAATGGATCCAGCCTAGATCCATCTTAACTCTAGATCTATCAAGCGCCGAAATTCTTTCTCACAAATATTATTTCATTGTTCACACAATCACAGATTTTATTCATCACAAATAAAATTCGAGACTTTGTTTGTGTTAAATTTATATATATATGGAGAGAAGTGATTTTTCATTAGGGCCGACATTAGATTAATTAGATTAAATTTTAAATGTTAAATATTAAAAATTAATTTTACATTTACTTTTACATGTTTATTATTATCTGAGATAGGCAATGAATATAGTGCACTCAAATACTAACCTACGTCAACCAAATTTATTAAATTTAATAATATTAATATTATAATATAATAATGTGAATATTAGAATTAATAATAATATTAATATTAATATTAGGGTTAATAATGTTTTTTTGGCATGGTATTCATAATAATTTGGCCCATGGTATTTATTTATTTAACATACCCGCATGGTATTTCGCCCATGGTATCTAGCCTAGCCCATGGTATTAAAATGATATTTTTCCCATAGGCTTCACCTAAAAAAAAAAATTTTTTTTAAAGTTTTCTTTAAATATAAATAGGTTTATGAAGTAAATAAATACCCCCAGTAAATAGATAAAAATATACCCCGTGTACTTACCATACACTGTAAATAAATAAAAATATATTTCATTATGACTCATAAATAAATAAAAATATATTTCGTTATCCCGTAAAGTTTATATTACATTTTTCACATTAAATATACGCATCTCTATATACTCCGACATATCAAAACTTTACATTAAATTTTTCAAATTACATCTACACATCTCTATAAACTCCGACATATCAAAAGTTTACATTACTCACATGACATCTACACATCCAGACCACAACCGGATTGCACCACACATAAATGTGAGTAATATCTCAGTCGCTACAACGTCAAAATGTGTTGACTGAGACAATATTCTTCTGATCGCACACTTGCCTAGTCGAACTATGAGTGAAACAATCCACTGAAATTGCTTGGCATCCAAAAATCTCACCAGTAGTGCAACAATTTCCTCTATTAATACCTTGCAACTACAATCACGTTTACAACTCTCGCACCATATACCCAGCCTCTGCACACTATATAAAGCTCCACCTATCTCATGTTTAACAAAAACAAACAATTAACAACTTTACCTCTATGCGCACAGTACTCAACATGCCAGACAGTTTTGGCCCAATCCATAAATCAGTAATACGATGCGTCTTTACTAAGCCAATCACACCAAGACCTTCTCTTACCTCCAAACAATCCTCCATAAGCTATCGTAGCTTCAACTACCCCTGTGTCTCAAACATGCACCAAAACAATATAAAATAGTCTACAAACTTACCTCGGAGACAACGACTCCAATCTGGAGTAAGAACGTACCCAAACCTAGTGACAAAGCTCACCAAATAGGTCTTCCAAGATTTTAGGCCTGCGACATCCTCCAAAGATGAGGTAGGGACTGTAGCCCACCTACAGCAACATACACTGCCCTTCCACATAGGCTAAAACAGCCTTTTTTTGAGTCGGCTCTCTAGGCAGCTGCCTCGGCCTCCCCTCACAGCAATTCAACCCTCAAATTAACCTTGGAATAGACCTCCAAAACTCACGTTGTCTTGTCTTTCCTTGCTGCGGCTAGGGAAAACAATTTCTCCTCTCCAACAAGTCTTTCACAAGTGTGAGTATTTCACAAATGGATGCTCTTAGATCTTTTCCAATAGATCGATGTCTACTCTCAACAAAGGTTGGGCTTTGTCTTCACCTTAGCTCTGATACCATGTTAATTTATGAAGATGTTCTATGCTAGATGAAGATTTTCTTAAATAGCAATCAAATGAAAGTAAAATGATCATTGAACACACCAATAGATCGATGGAAGACAAGCCAATAATATACTAATATTTTTGACAAACGGAGATGAAGAATGGTGGAATTATGGTGACCAACAGGATGCTTCAACCAACAAAGTCTCCATTAGGTCAGCCAACCAAAATGTGTCACACAACCTGAAGACTGTTCATCAAAACGTTGCATCAAAATTTTGTACCATTCTGCATCAAATCACTGCATCAAGAAGCCCTAACATTGTACCAAGAGAACACTGCTCCATGAGAAGCCCTAATGCTGCACCATCCATGGGAGAAGAGTGTGCCTACAAAAATGTGTGTGATGAAATGACCTCCAAGTCTCCAATATATAAATCCATCTGTGGGGGTGTGTGACACATCTCTTAGGCATGTGGGATAAATAAGGCTGACCTTGCACATGTGGAATAAATTAAAAAATACATGTTCTAATCATCTGATCAAGATGATATTTGGATTGATATTATACCTCTTCGAAAGAGGAATCCAATAAAAATATTGACATCATCATCTGAGTAGTACAACATGGATTTTGGACCTAGTTGTCCAAAATTAACAATGGTTTTCTCCCAAAATGGTTTCCACCATAAATACTCATGTTCTTGTGTGTGCATGCTTGTATTTCTCATGGTTGTTATGCTTTCAGTTTATTGTTGATTATATGTTTTGAGAAACTAATGTTGTGGATGTGCATGGATAATTAACATTGTGGCAAAAGTATAAATTGGTGAAAATTTATTAAATTCCATCACTACTGATTCACTGCCCCATCAGTAGTGAATATATTTCCAACAATTGGCATCAGAGCACAGTGCCTTTTTTGTTGTTTCACCGCTAGAAATTAGATCATGGGCTATCAAGTAGATTTTCGAGCAGATGGAATTCTTACTTTTTATGGATTGAATTATGCATTATAAAATAGAAAGTGAGGGACAGTCATATAGCAGAAAATTACAAGCCCACCATCACATGCACTCTATCCCAAGTCAATCAAAGACCTTGAAAGTATCATCATCAAAGGAAGAAAAAGGAAGAAGGCCGCAATCACAACATGCATCAATTCAAGAGAATAAGGAAGCAAACAAGTGTGCATCATCCGAAAAATAAAAAAACAAGGTATCCAATTTTATTTTATGGTTATTTCTTTTCTTGCAATCATTTTGGTCATTGTGCTAGAGACTGTAAATATTATGCAATAAAAAAAATAGTTAGATAACCATTCTTTCAAGTTTAGAAAATATGGCCACAAGACTCTATCTTGCAAATATGACAAGATTGACCCAACAAAAGGAGAAATCCCACCATTAAAGAAGAAGAAATTTTGGATGAGAAAAGATGAGCTACAAAGAACTATCTTTTCAAAGGATTTCAAGGAAGGATGTTTTGGTTTGAAAAAGGATATTCTACTTAGAGGGAGTAGATATTTGTCTTGTGCACAATAGGAGATTGCTTCAAGAGAAGCCAAGATTGATAGGTGCATGTGATTAAAAGAAGGAATTTTTCAGTTTCATGCATCTATTCATTTCTGGTTGGGGTGTGGAAGGAGAGTGAAAGAGTTGAAGGGGAGTCTACAAAGATTGATATATTTCATGTTATTTTATATTTTTTCTTATGATTTTGGTGGTTGCATCCATGTTTTATGAAGATAATTTATCTATATGCAAACTAAAGAATGTATAATGCAACAATAAATAGTTGATGGAGAAACAACATATGGTTAGGGGGAGTTTGATATGATTCTATGTCATGCACGATAATATGACCTTCGTGGGAAGTTTTGGTGATATCTTGAGAGAATGATGTTACTCTCATTGAAATATTCATTTATAGTACTTCATTATATTATCTTATTTCACATGAGGAAGTATTATTGATGCATGCATGTGCCTATAGAGTTGCTGGTTTGTTTTGTGAATTTTTTAGGAATGTTTCTGCATAGTTCTTGCACATTGTATTGGTGTTGAAGGCTAAAGTGTTGCATGTGTTCACTCATGAGTTATTTTACTCCTTTCATGTGATGCAAACTTATTCGATATCCAAGCACTCAAGTATCTAATGTTGAACCTTGCGCATGCAGATTTACTTTGAAGACTATCACATGTACTTAATTATGATATGGATTATGCTTGTTTGGTGCCAATAAGATATCATGGGAGCATGTATGGAGGATGTGCTACAATTTCAAGGTTACTTTTTCTTAGGATTGTTTCCATACAATGCTACTTCTTTATATTTAGATCATATTTTTGAATTCAAGTCATTGATGATGTTGTTGCTCATAACGCATGAGTTTTTTATCACTACTTAATGATTATAAGCTTCATGTTTCCTACTTTTTAGATGGAGGATATGATGATTGATTCTTTCTTATTATTGCCTATTGCTACATGTTGATCGATAGTTTCTGATATGATTTATTCGTGAAGATATGATATTGGGGTTGCTGACTATTATTGTTGTAGGTTGCTAGTTCATGACATGTGATAGAAAACGTTTTGTAGAGAGTTGATATATTGAGTTTTTTGGATGTTGTATTTATGATTCATAATGTTGTTGATGCATATTATTGTTAGGCCACTATGTATTTTTATGTGCTTCTGGTTACTTCTGTTGAAATATTGATTAATGGATGATGACTTCGGGAGGCTGATATATGTTTCTTATGTGATTCGTATTGAAATTATCTTGTTGTTATGTAGAATACATGTTGTGGATCATATGTATCTTTTAATGCCATTTTATTCAGCCATATACCTCATTGAGGAGCCATGTATTATGCTCATGATATCATAGATTCTTATTGTAAATCATTTGAAATGAGTCATATAGTCTTGAGACATGATTGGAATATGTTGCATAGTGAGTCATTAGAGTTATTGCAACTATGTATGGGCTAGTAGTAGTGTCAACATAAACATATATTTCATTTATCATTAAATTATACTCTCATACTTTTCATGGAGAGGACATATAGAGTCATGTATGTGTTGACAGAGAGTCACATTTCAGTCATATATGCACTTATTGATGTAATTACAATAATGCATTATAATTTTGGTAGCCATGTAGTAGGTGTATGAATCCCCGCACTTTGTTGCATACCATTTGGTCATAGTCTTTGGTCCATGTGGAGTACCCTCTGGCATATGGCAAGGAGGCATTGTTAGCCATGTACATCAATTTACATTCATCCATGGAGATGTTCGTATTCAGTGGAGTATGGTTGGTCATACTGTTATGACCTGTCATAATGTAGTTGATACTTCCATGTATACTTTAGAAAAATGTCGCATTGTTGTTGGTGTTGTATGAGATTTCTGCTGCCGTGGAGTACATTGTGGAGAGGATGTATTTGTTGATGTTGATTCAAATTTAGTCAGATATTTGCTGCTACTGCTATGGCATTGATCAATGTTGTTACTACTAGTAGATCACATTATGTTGCTGCTGCTATATTTTGGTGATATAATCTACTATTGCTACTATCACATGGATTATGTTGTTGTTGCTTTAGGGGAGAGAGCACATGTTTCAAATATTTTTGCTACTTTTTATTCTCATGCTGCCATAGGAATGAGAGATTTATTATTTCTACTGATGGGATACGTATGTTGATGCTCTTGTGTGTTATTTATTGGGAATACCTTGTGTCCAGGGGGAGTTTAATGTACATATCTTCTAGGGGAGTGTTTTTCTAGTTTATTTTTTCTCTCCATTGTTCATCACCTACATATGATATTGAGTGGAGTTATGTTTTTGCTAATGGAGCCCCTCATATGTAGAGGAGTAAATACCATTCGTATTTGACATGTTTATCCAGGATTATCCGTTTTTGTCAAAGGGGGAGACTGTGAGGATGTTGATCATATGATTATTTCAATTGGGGGCTTGAAATCAATGCCAAAGGGGGAGATTTTTGGAATTGATGTGTGTTGCAGGGTTGCAGAGTTGCAGATGTGTAATTGAATTTCATTGATGTCAACCTGGTTGCTTGAGTTCTAGGTCAGTTGGATATGCATATGTATGAGAGGGTACACGTGGTTTTTGTATGGATGATGTGTATATTTTCATTAACATGTCTACTAGCTTGGACTAGCTTGGATATTGTCCTTGGCATGTTTACTGGCATGGAGCTTAATGATGGAGAAGTGATTTTTGTTTTTTAGCTGGATGATGGTATGTTGGTATGTTGGAATAGTTTGGAGGTCCTCTCATGATCATGATGATATTATGACATGTTTCTTAGCTTGGAGGATGAATTATGATGGGTTACATTAGCTTGGAGGTCTTCCATGGTGATGGTATTATTGATCATGCTGCTTTATATAGGTAATTGTGGTTGCTAGAGGAGTTACAGATGAGGAGCCTTGCTGGATAGGTATCCATGTCCCGAATTAGGTCTCTCTTTTTGATGATATGATACATAGGGTTTGGAGAGGATCTAAAAATGTTGGAGGATGCTTGAGTAGGTTGTACGAGTTCAAGAGGTTTTTCATGATGTCCCTCACACCCTTTTGCAACTGTACTCCAAGTAGCAGCCAAAAAAAGTTGAAAACTTGGATTTTATAATGTATATATTGTTTTGTTGAAGGAAACTAGCATGCACACACTAGTCTTGTGAAGGGAAACAATGTATACCACCTAAAGGTCATGATTTTCCCCGCATTCCTCACATTGTTCATGTTTTTTATTTGTTTTTCTAGTTTTTCTTGTTCGAAACTTTTCATGTATTTTTAGAAAAGGTAATTGAGCTTCCAGAATGTGTTTAAAGTTGAAAAAATCAAAAGGTTAGTGGAGAGAGTGGCTTGATCAAGTAAAGGGACTAGATCCAAGTGAATTCATGTGTGAATGGAGTTGTTGAGTCTTCCATAACTTATTGCATTTACTGGGTTAATCATCTCAGAAAATCGATACATAGAGGAAGGATTTGAGTTCATTGGGTTGCTTGTGGTGAGAGTGTGAGTGTATGCCATTATGAGGGTGTTGTGAGTGAATATGTATTACTGCAACTATTCACACAATATTACAAAGATGTGTCATAATTGAGTATACAAAATTCAAATATGTTTTGTATTGTAGAGTGGAGAAGTATTGATATCTTGTGGTATGTTTGAGAGTAGTGTTTTGGTGTGAGTAGAAGAGAAGAAAAACCCCTCTCCGAGAAATTTTTATGATTCAGATTTTATGTGCAGGAAGCTAGAGCTGTTGGGTTGCTTATGTTGTTCAAATTAACAACCCAGTTTGGAAATATATGAAAGGTGGCTCACATGGAGGAATTGAAGGCATGGAGGCTTCAATATAGACAATGATTTGGTAAATTCATAGTAGGAAGAGTTTAATATATCCAATAGGAGTTTGATAGTCCAATGGTGGTTGGGCGAGGATCGTTGGTCGTGAGAGCTTCCAATGGATGTCAGTATGTAGATCCATGAGAGAAACAAATTTCTGAATTGATAGTTTCCAGCATACTTTAGAGGAAGCAAATTCTTCTTGCTTATGGTTGTAAGCTAATCCATGTAAATTTTTTAAGAGA
Organism: Pinus albicaulis; assembly: GCA_034641835.2. Taxonomy (NCBI): domain Eukaryota; kingdom Viridiplantae; phylum Streptophyta; class Pinopsida; order Pinales; family Pinaceae; genus Pinus; species Pinus albicaulis. The sequence goes on along the minus strand of CM076569.1, from coordinate 644,861,198 downwards.
TTAATAAAATATTTGAGTATCACAAGAACAATAGGGTGGTTTTCCTCCAAAAGGATTTCCACCAGAAATACTTTTGTTCATGTGTGTACAAGCTTGTATTTATCATTTTTTTTATGATTTCAGTTTATTGTAGCTTATAGTTTTTGATAAAATAATGTTGTGGATGTGCATGGATAATTGACATTGAGGAAAAAGTATAAATTGGTGAAAATTGATTGAGGGTCATCACAATTGATTCACCCCCCTCCCCCTATGAGTAGCAAATATATTTTCAACATTGGAAATTATAGACTAGGTGAAATTATATAAAATGAACTTTAGACATTAATGTTTTATTTATTTTTTCTCGTTTTCTTTTAAAAATATTGTACTAAGTCATGGAATGACGGGAGAAGACGTTAAAAATAAAAAATAAAAAATTCCAAGCCATTGATATAGTTAATTCCTCCTCCCTTAGAGATTAAAACATCTTAGTTTTGAGAAAGAAGCTATGTGTGGCAACAGAGGGAAGAAAGGCCGAAGGAAACAATAAGGAGGGAATATAACCTTGGACATGATGTTTTCAAGGTGAGTAGTGCTAGCAGGTGCACCGCTAAAGGGTATTCTTGCCAGTGGAAGTCCAAAAATAAAAGTTTTGAACTAGACTAGAGGTCTTGAGGTTCAGGAACTATTTGTTCTTAGTAAACTATCTGGGAAATTAAGGAGTCTTGGGGGGAGATTTGAACATAATTTCCAATATCATGGGTTGGGTGGTGGAGTCTTCCTCCTAGTCCATTTTCTTAACTGGGTGAAATAATGTTGATTAGTACATTTAAAAATTATGTTCAGAATTCGTTATAATTCTTTGAATGTTGAAATAAAACATTTTCTTTGTGGAATGTGTATGAATAGCTGCAAAAATGAGATTTTTTTCATTTCTTTATTTTCCATCTTTAAAATATAAGATAATATTTATATTTGTATTGGAAGAAGGAATAACCCGAATTGTAATTAGAGAAAGGGTATGCATTTTGTCTCAATGGTTTTGGTAAAATATTTCATCTATGATTTTTTAATTTGAAATGGGAAAGAAAAATCGAAACAATACTAAAATAAAATTACTATGTTAAGTAAAAACAAATAGAAAACCGATTAAATGCAGTTTGCAAGATTGGAGAAGATGGTCAGGAAGTTACATATCCTTTGGGACATCAATAAATAACAACAATGAAGGTGTACTAGTATAACAACAATGAAGGTGTACTAGTTAACCTGATATGAACAAACCAGGGTTCGTTGTAGGGGTATTCCAAAACCATGTAGGGAAAAATAAATTCGTACCACATGGGAAGAACTCATGTCCCAAGAACGCTTAGGTCTTGCTTCTCTACCAAGAATGGTAAACATTAAACAAGGAAAATGTGACTCTGTGCATTGGTAAAATTACAATAAAAACTTGTCTACACGTAAACAATGTTGTGAGATAAATTTCAAAGCTTATATACATGCATAAAACAATTATATTTAAACATATTGGAAAATAAGAAATTATAGAATTAACCAGACAAATAAATATACTTATAACCAAAAAAAATTCCTCGAAAACCAAAGGTATATTTATAAGTGATAATCAAAATAAACTACTATCGAACATGCCACAAGTTCCTTTTAAGAGAAATGTATTACCAAGTACATACACAAAAACACTGGGAATTTAAAAAATGACTACCAACTCTTCGTTGAGAAAGCATACAATAATATGTAGCCGAAAACAAAGTTGCTATTGAATAATTTTATTATTTTCCAAAGGCATTATGGCCATTCCATACTGAGTATATTAATAAAAATTTAGACTTGAAACTCTTGGACCTTGTGGAACCGAGCAGTTCTTGATACAAAATTCCAATTATAGACTAATACTCAGGTACCCGGGAAATATGACTAGAGGGCATGAAATAATAACGATAGTTATGCACTTAAATGAGAAGGCTATAGTAAAACCTAGAAGAGCGGGACATAAATGAGTCGAACCATGCATTCAAAGGAGGGAAATCCTGAAGAGTGGCAAGGCTCTAAGGATTCAAACCTGCACAAGTCGAAATCGATTTAGTACACCTTATATTAAAAGAAAAGAACATAAAACAAGAAATAAAAGAGTGGGGTTGTCAGAGAAGACTGAATAATTTTTAGGGAAAAAAAAAGTATATCGCCATCGACCGACTCGAGGCAAAGCATCATTATTATTTACAATTTATACAAGCCCTTGGTAATTATGTTAAAAAAAAATGGGTCTAAAAAACTGATGGATCTCTTACCTTTGTGAACGATCGTTGTTCCATTATCTGAACTAGCCAGAAGGAATGAAAAACCCCATAAAAACCTATAAAGATAAATAAATAAAATAAGAAGTAATGATGAACCTATGCGGAGTTGAAAAGAAAACAGAATGTGGGGGAGCACAAAGGGAATTGTTGAAATTATGACATACCTAAAAGCGTGGGTGGGAGAAGGGTAGCTCCAAACGTTAGCATAGATAAGTTCAGTTGTAGAACTGAATACCCTCTGTGATAAACAACAGAATGACCAGACGAATAACGCTGCGAGGAGTGGGTTAGTTACCTTAATCCGCCTAGTTGGATTCTGAGCCGTCAGATCTAATAGTGGAGTGTCAAAGAATAGATTCGTAGCCAAGTGTCCACTACAACTGGTGATCAATTAATGTTGGCCAGTACTGTGCACACACGAGAGACTTCTAAAACCTTTTTTTTATTATTAATGTTAACCAAGTTCAATAATTTAACCATGATGCTTACCTATAAGAGTATTAACGAAAACAAATACCCTTGTTATCACAAGGCTACAAGCATATAATAACAACACTTATGGAAATGAGAGGGATTAACTTATGTAAAATATAAAAAAAACAATTATACCATTAATTTCCAAGGTTATGAGCAGTGATCATAGAGTAATATTCGATAGTTCATTCGAATGTCCATGGTAGTGTTAAACAAAGATGATAAGAATACATTAACAAAACAAAAAAAATATTTATTCAATGAATTGCTTGATAGTTTTTTTAGAGTTTATCTTTGAGTTGTGCAGCATGTTATGGAAAATATATTTGATTCCTCTCAACATGGAGTTAAGGTGTATAAAGATGGCTTCTTATTCCATTTATATTTCCTGTTTGTTTTATTCTCTTTATTTTCATATTTATTCATTTTTTCTCAATTTTTCTCTTAATTAATTTTGTTTACCATTTATTATTTTTAAACCCTATTTCCTAGTCTTTCGAGAGTCTAGTTATTTATTAATTTTTTTGATGTAAGTTTTGTTCCTTAATTATTAATTACTACCCCTTCTTAGTATTTTAGTGTGACCTTTGAACTCTATTGTATATTTATTTATTTATGTTTTACATCTTAATTTCTTTAAATATTTATTAGCTTTTTTTTTTAACTTTTTCTCACTAACCCTTTAAATCTAAAATTCATCTTTTACTTCATTTAGCATCTTTAAATCTCGTGGCACTTTTTTCTATTCATTTGGTCCTTGATCCTTGAGTGTGAGTGAAGTGTCCATTCAAAAACTTGGACATAATCCTCCCACTTACACAATTGAAATATCCAAAAACAATATTGTTATTACCATGATGGACTATGGAAACCTACTTACTCTTATTATGAAAACCTGGAAAGCTACATACTTTTATTATGATTTATGATTTCATGTTGGTGATATAATTTTTATTTATTTTTATGTTATAATATGTCTTTTTAAAAAAATTCATTACTAACCACTAGAATATAGACGAGAACTCTTACATTAACATTATGATATTTGACCATAGAGATATAAATTTTTCCATGCAAAGAGTATACCAGCTCTAGAGTTTCAATTCAATTTTATATAAAAAACACTTCTACTAAGAACACGACAAAGAGACTCAAGGATAAAGCAATATATACAAGATAACATGAAACATTAGAGAGACCAACAAACCAACATTAATCCCATGCTTTATTTGTGACTATTTCCATGAGAGTGAAATCCCCACAAATGACATGATTTCTTTTACATTAATCCCATCATTTTGTTGCAACTATTTCCGGGGGAGTCAGATCTCTACAGATGACATGATTTATTTTTCTCAGGAGCTGTGCTGGAGCCAATGCCTCACAAGACAAACTAAGAACTTCCATAGATGACATTTTCTAGAATTAAAACCCGAGCACTGAGAGAGAAAACCTCCTCGCATAAACCATTAATGGTATGCTCCATATTGCTTAAGTGGCGGAGAAATTTAGCTTCTAAATGAAGATGGAAGAGCTACCACTGATTTTTCGTCATCTCATCCTGCATGTGCCTAGATTCTAGAAAGGCTTTGGTTTAATCCGGAATCCTATTAGGACACAAACGATCATTGTCATGTTCTATTATAAACGAAGTCTCCGCGATGTCCAAAGGGTGTCGCTGAGTGCAAGAAAATAACACACCAAGAAAATCTCCAAAAGTAATTAAGAAAACTACCCAAAGATACCTAATGAAGCCCGAGGAACCATTAAATAGGCCACATTAAAACTCTGAAACGATCCATTTCCAGACCAAAATCGTCTGGAGGATGTTGGGAAGGCTGATGTTGGGAACTACTGAACAACGACATTAAATACAGCCTGCTCCATAATGAATAGATCGCCATTTCTGCAGTAAACTCTACCAATTTTATCCACACACAAAATAAATATAAGTACCTCCCCAAACATAGAATAATTATAGATGCAAGCCACTTGTTATGAAGGATGTGCCACCAAGAATGGATTTTTAAAATTCGTGGCTAGAAATTGAAGTATTGTTGAATAACATCACACTTCCATCTCTTAAATTACGTAGAGAAGGGTAGTTGCTTAAATTACGTCAAGAGAAGGGTAGATGACCTTGATTCAAGATGAATTAAATTTATGATGATGACATACTTTTGAAAAACATTCAATGCCTAGAGATTCTAAACATAACCAAGATATTGCTGCACAATTGATTATACCTTGATTTATCTCTATTTGGCCTGTCCAAAGGTGGATCCTTTTTTTGCCAACACATCTTCCATGAAGTTTAAGTGTTTTTACACATGAAACAACTCTAATTGCTTGAACTGAGAGATGATTACATATATCCTTTATAAAGAGGGAGAGGTCTAAGTGCAACGGTTTTTTTGCCTTAATGCCGAATAATGAACATAAAGTTACCAAAAATCAACAAACTATAAATTTTCTTTGAAAGAGTTAGTTCCAAGCCTTTCTACAAGGCGAATATCTCAAGTTGATTGTTGGTCGTAGTGCAAGACCCTAATCAAATTGAAACACTACTTTTTCATCAGTGCTAAATAAAGCCTCTCTCACTCGTCTCCCCGGATTGCCTATCGAGTATCTGTCAAAAAACAAGGAATCCTAATATAAATATGTTTTTATTATAATATGAATAATAATAATATTAAAAATATAAATTAAAAAATGAGTTTGAGTTATGGTTGTTAAGTTTGAGGATTTTGAATGTTTCATAATTTTTTTACCATATTGAATCTATTTTTACCATAAAAAAAAAATGATTTAAACACAAACATAATCATATTTTTTGAAAAAAAAAAAAGTTGAATTGAAACAAGAAATGACCACCAAAACAAAATTGTCACCTTTATAGACAAAACCTTAAAAATATATATCTCATAATAAAACATTATAAACAAAATATCCATTTTAAAGTGATTATTTATTTATAAATTGAAAATATATATATATATATATATATATATATATATATATATATATATATATATATATATATTATAATGTTGAATGAATATTATAATAAAATATTCTAACAGAAATTGTCATATTTAAATTTAAAATAGAAATAAAGTACGGTGGATTCACTTAAATTACGATGTTGATTTTAGTAATTTAAAATGTAAAATTGTATATATTACATATGATCATCATTATACATATATTTAGTTTCTATATCATGAAATTATATATTAAATGGTAAATTAATAAAATAGTTTTGGTTTATAATTAAATATCACTATTATGAAATATTAATAAAAATAATTATACAAAATCTTAAAAAGTATATATCTCATAATAAAATATTATAAACAAAATTTTCCATTTTAATATATATATATATATATATATATATATATATATATATATATATATAAACTTATTATAATTATAATGTTGAATGAATATTAAAATTTTTCTGTGAATTTTCTGCATTAATATTTGGGTTTCTAGATTAATGCTTGGGTATGTGGTGAAAATTTTGAGGTGAATTTTCTGGATTAATACTTGGGTCTGCGGTGAAATTTCTGTGGTGAATTTTCTTCATTAATACTTGGGTTTCTCGATTAATACTTGGATACTTGGGTCTGCCGTGAATTTTCTCCATTAATACTTGGGTTTCTCGATTAATACTTGGGTCTACACTGAATTTTCTGGATTAATACTTGGGTCTGCGATGAAATTCTGTGGTGAAAATTTTGCTGTGAATTTTCTCCATTACTACTTGGGTCTGCGGTGAACTTTTCTTGATAAATTTTCGGACGAAATTCTACGATTTTGCTGTGAATTTTCTCCATTACCTCTTGGGTCTGCGGTGAACTTTTCTTGATAAATTTTCGGACCTGGGCACTTGAGGTGTGCTGGGCACTTGAGGTCTGCTGTCTGGTTTGCTGATATTCAGGTGCACACATTCCTTATCTTTTTCTAATACATATCTCCTCATATATTCTCAAGTATAAATAATTCACCACAACTACCAAAGATTACCAAAGGTAGACCTAGCACATTACTCTACAAAGCCTTTATGAGTATATAGAGTCTTTAGAGAAACGTAGAGAAGAAAGAGAAGTCAAGCTACAAACCGAGTTAGAAGCCATGCTGGAAAACAAATTCACATTTATTGAAGACAAGATCCAAAAACAAATAGAAACTAAAATAGAAATATTGGATAGTAAAATGGAGGCAATGGAAACTAGGTTGCAGGTAATAGAAAAAAAAACCAAGATAGGAACCAAACATCCCAGCAAGGAGATGCTGATAATATAGAGAGTCTTAAAATGAAGGACATGATAAAAGAACTAGAAGAAAAAGTTAACAACAATCTCACCCTAAATAGTGGGGCAGATAAATTAGATATCAAACCAATCAAAGATGAAATGAAAAAATTGATCGAATTATACCATGAGCGTAATAAAAGAGCTTTGAACCTTATAATATTGAGTTTGAAAGAGGAGGTAAATGAGGATACTTTAGCCATAGCCCAGACACAATTACATAATAGATTACAAATTGAAACCACATGTCTCACAGAAGCAACGAGGTTAGAGAAATTAACTGAGAATAAAGGAAGGTTGATCTGAATAAAGGTGAGCTCTACTGACCATAAGTATGACATACTTAGTAAAAACTCAAGTCTAAAAGGAATGGGAATATTTATAAAAGAAGATCTCATTCCAGAAGATCAAGCAGAATTAAGAAAGGAGGTTCAAAGGGTAAAAGAAGCTAGCAAGGAAGGAAAATGGGCAATAATAAAAAATAGAAAAGCCGTTATTCGAGATAGAAACAAAAAATATAGTAATAAATAGCAATTCAACATGCTTTGAATTCTTTCTTCGAACTTTTGGGGCTTTCCATGGAACAAAGGCCCCAAGCTAAGTTGGATCTCAAATGATGTTGATATTATATTTCTTGTTCAAACTTGGGAGCACAAAGAATCTAAGGTCCCTAACATAGATGGCTTTTCACTATGGTCTACCTGGAACAAGCGATCCTCCAGTAGAGGCATTGGGGGCATAGCTTGCTACATTAAGAAGAACATCTCTCCCCGTGCTAGGATTTATAAAAATTACCCTTACAACCAATATATTTGGATTGATATTACTGACATTAATGATAAAAATACCTACATAGCAATCTGTTATTTCCCCCCCATTAATTCTAACTTCTGTAAGAAAAAGAATCTAGATAAAAATAGTCCTTACAATGGTTTAGAGAGTGATATTTCTAGCCTAAGGAATGAAGGTAATATCCTTTTAATGGGTGACTTAAATGCTTGAACTTCAAGCAACCAAGCTATTCTTCTAATCAATCATTCCAACCCCAACCCTCTTTGGTTAAACGAAGACCTTACTCTGGCTAGCCGGTACAAAAGGAGTTGTGAAGACCTTGGGGATAATTTGTTTGGGTCAAAGCTAGTCAAGCTCTGTAGTGCTCAGGATCTCATAATCTACAATGGTCTAAAGAAGTGGGCCCATTCTAGCAATATGACCTGCATCCATGGGCTTGGCAGGAGCGTGGTAGACTATGTTATTTCCAATCTCCCTTTATACAACGAAATAATAAATTTTGACATCTTAGATGACCACGAGCCTGACTCTGATCAAAGGCCTTTACTCATAACTCTCAATTTTGTCATGCATAGAGATCCCATAGAAGATAATACTTATAGTTAAAAGAACTTAATCTTTGATAGAAATAAAAACGATCTCTTTCTAAATGAATTAAAAACTAATTTTCTTCCTTTATCTAGTATAGACAACATAGATGACCTCCATCATAATTTTACTACAACCCTCTCATATTCTATTAACAAGTTCTCAATTGAAGTCTCAAGTAATAAAAGAAACAACAAAACCAACCCATGGTATGTCAAATATTTTAAAAGTGTGAGGAGACCAATTAAGGAAGTTGTTGATGAATCTCTCAAAATTAACAAGATAAAAATCTGCAAAGCCCTAACTAAAAGGAAAAAAAGGCAATATATTCGTAAAAGACAAGATAATCTCTTACACCTCTCTAAGGTGGCTCCTAAGAGATTCTGGAGGCAGATTCTAACTAGGAAAACTAAAGATAATAATATAAATCCTTTACACGACTGGAATTCCTATCTTAAAAAACTTTATGAATCTCCAAATGCCAGGGATTTTGAAACCCTGCTCACAACGAAAGAATTTTTCTCATTAGAAGACATTGATTTTGGGGTTAAACGCCTAGCAAATGGGAAAGCTAAAGACATTGAATGTTACCAGGTGGAAATCTTAAAAATTGGAGGTCGTGTCCTCATCCCCCACATCCACAAGCTTTTCAACCAAGCGGTCAAGCAAGGGTTCCCTAAACCTTGGACTCAAAGCCTCATTATCCCTATTTTTAAAAGTGGGGATACAAACAACCCCTCTAAGTATCGAACAATTATGATCGACCCTCTCTTAGCCAAGTTATATGGTATTATTTTGGAAAAGAAGTTGAGCATTTGGATTTAAAGTGAAGGTAAGCAGGCTAAAGGCCCAGCGGGTTTTAGAAGGCAACACTCAACAACGAACCACCTCGTTACACTTAGGATCATTGTGGAGGAATGCCACAATGATAAATCCAATCTCTTCTATTGCTTTGTGGACTTTAGAAAGGCTTTCGATATGGTTCCTAGAAACAACCCATGGAATAGATTAGAAGAGCTAAATGTTCCTTTCGAGCTAAGAGTGGCCACTATAAGGTTATACGAGAATGTAATTGCCAAGTTAAAGAGAAATCAGGGGTGGTTGAAAGATATTAAGTGTAATATCGGAGTTAAACAAGGTTTCCCCCTCTCCCCTACTCTATTTGGCATTTACATCGATAAGCTAGAAGGTTGTTTAGAGGAAGCAGGATGTGTTGGCACGATCTTAGCTGGGATAGTCATCATCCTTCTTCTCTATGCTGACGATATTGTTCTTCTCGCAAGGTGCCCATTTGATCTTGATAAGCAACTTAGACTTCTTAAGGATTTATGATCTACCATGGGTATGTCTGTTAACACTGACAAAACAAAATTTATGATTATCAAATCCAAGAAGGACACTTACGCTAATTTTATGTATGACAATAGTAAATTGGAGGAAGTGTCTTCTTACAAGTACTTAGGAACTGATATTCATCACAGGCTCAACTGGAACTATAGCATTCAGAAAAGGATTAATGGGGGGTGGAAAGCTTATTTTGGTATTGAAAATAATTGTAAAACGAAAAACCTCGTAATGTGGGATAGAAAGAAGTTCCTCTTTGAAACTTTAGTCACTCCTGTTATCTTATATGGATGTGAGGTTTGGGGTTACAACATCTCTAGAGAATCATGGAGAAATATTGAGCAAATCCAGAAGTGTTTTATAATGTATAACCTTAAAATTAAAAGAAATACACCCTATCCTATTCTCCTTATAGAAGTGGGTCTTTCCCCTATTGAGAGCCTAGCTATGACTAGGCTTATTTTGTACAAGCACAAGCTCAATAACATAGGAGACCATAAACTTCCTAAGATAGCTTTAAATTCTAGCCAAAACCACCTAAGGCTTAAACGAGGATGGTATAAAGACCCCAGGGCCTGGTTAAACCATTGGGATTGACGAGAATGTTGCATTGCAAAACATCAATAACATTAAAAAAATTGTTACTTCTAAGTTCAAAGAAAAAATGTGGTGTGAGAAAGATCTAGCAGCTAAAAGAAAATTAAGGTATTATAAGGAGGTCATCAACCCCACCTTAGAAGATCAAAAGTATCTCTCTGTTTTAACTAGCTCAAAGAAGAAAATTAATATAGCCAAGATTAGAATGAACTCTCATGAGCTTCATAGTGAAACAGGTCGTTGGAAAGTTCCTAAAACACCATGGATGGAAAGGATCTGCCATCTCTATGAGAATATGAACATCGAGGATGAAAACACTTCCTCTTAGAGTTCCCCACGTACAACCACATTAGAGCTCAATTTCATAATCTTTGTTGCAACACTGACCTTCTTAGCCTTTTAAGATGTCAAAATTATAGTGAGCTCGAGAGGCTTCTCTCCAAGCTTTTTGAGCATAGGAATAAAATCTTAAATCAAATTAAATAACTCTTTTCTTTAGGTCCGATAGACCAAGAATTGGTCTCATTGGACGTTAACCATCATCATCATCATCATAATAAAGTATTTCTAACAGAAATTGTCATATTGAAATTTAAAATAAAAATAAAGTATGGTGGATTCACTTAAATTACGATATTTATTTTAGTAATTTAAAATGTAAAATTGTAAATATTACATGTAATCATTATACATATATTTAGTTTCTATATAATGAAATTATATATTATACGGTAAATTAATAAAATAGTTTTGGTTTATAGTTAAATATTATTATTATTATGAAAAATTAATGAAATAATTATAATTTAATGAAAATAACTATATTTTAAAAATATGTTTTATTTATTTAAATCTTTTATTTATTTTTATAATAATGATAGTTAACATTTATTAAAATAAAAATTAGTTTATGAGGGTAAAAAAGTTAAGAATTATTTTGATTATATTTAAATTTAATTTAGATGTTGATCATTATTAGAAGCATTCAAAGGTTGTTATAGTTTTGATGATTTAGATGGTTAAGAAAGTTGGTATTTTGAAAAATATTTTGAAATTGAGTTTTAATTTGGGTATAAAAAAAACATCTTAGGAGAAAGTTCTTTTCATTTTCAATCTTAGAAGTGTTACAAAAATGGTTGATTCTTTCATGCTATATTCTTTTAGAATTGTTTGAGGAAAAATTTCACTATAAAACTAGTAAGAATTATTATGTCATTGTAGTTAAGTAGTGATATCTTTCTCGGCGTAAATTTTTTTTGTTGAAATTCTAATGTATAACTTAGGTTTTTGGTTCCGAGTTCCTGGGTGGTGACATGTTCCTAAAGCCCAAAGTATTACGTCACCACTATCTTGAATCATAGATGTGCTTGGGATGCGAGAAACAACTTTTATGAATGGAGTGGGCTAACCATTCGACAGAATGGCCTTTGGGATTTGCGCCCCTAGCTACCAACTCAAATCTCTAGGCGAACCCTTCCCAACTGTGGAAAAGGGACTTTAATGTACGTTAACAGGGGCAGTGAGCTATCCCTGTTTGGGCGCTCTGTCCTTGTTTACAGCCCCGCATACACAGCCACACGAGCCAACCACCTCATGGAGTGAGTTGAGGGCCAAAGTGACAGTATTCGGATCATAATTTCAAATTTGAAAACTCAGACTGGTGTGGGAGTAATGGCTGCTTATCTGCTAGAGCTCTGGAGTTACCGCCCAAAACTGTCCACTCAACCATTTCAAATTTTTGAGCGCACAACTTCTCCCTTATTCATTACATCGACCCGCACCTTCCTCATTCCGGCAAGTCATTCTGTTGAGAGTAGTTCATCCTCTCATTCCTACATTCCGTCGTGTAAGTCCACTTTTTGTCTTATAGACTCAACTGTATTCGTAAGTCGAGTAAGTCGCAAGGACGGTGAGGACCAGAAGAGCAGCAGAGCCGAGAAATTGAGTAAGTCACAGGGACAGTGGGGACCAACAGAGTAGCAGAGCCGAGAAATTGAGGAAGTCACAGGGACAGTGAGGACCAACAGAGCAGCAGAGCCGAGAAATTCAGGAAGTCGCATGGACAGTGAGGACCAGCAGAGTAGTAGAGACGAGAAATTGAGGTTGTTTTCATTTCTATTTGTGTTAATCATTCTTTGGTAGATTTTTCCATCTTGTTGATTCGACAAAACTTATTGGCCATTTCTAGAAGATCCTTACAGCTATTGGAAAATTCTGTATTTGTTCCATAGCTATTGGAATGATTTTTGACATCTTCCTCTGTATATTGGCCATAGCATTACCTGCAGAGGGTTGAATAAATGGATTCAGACAGGGTACACATGGTACAATGTATGTACTCCCTTCCCACCTTTTGGATTTCTAGTTTTGATGCTGAGTACTACACTAGTTTTTATTCCCACTTCTTTTTTAATTTCTAGTTTTTAATGAGCTTCCTTTGCTTCTTTGTGCTTCCAATTTCAGGGACCAATTTGACCAGGGAGTAAGCTAAAAATTCGTGGACAAGGAGAAGTAGTAGGATCAATATGAAAGGTAAGTAAATTTTTTGTTTACTGTGTTTTTCCTCCTTTTAATATAATGAAAATTTAAAAATTGTAGTGGCGGAAACTCGTTGTTGCCGCTACTGTAAAAATGAGTTGCCGCAACTGCAAATTTTACTTTTGAGCAGTGGCGGCAACTTGCTGTTGTAGTAGCGGCAACAATGAGTTGTCGCCACTGTAACAGTGTATTTCCGCAACTGATCTAAATCAAAATTTTATTTATATTAACAAAATTGCAAACTTCATTTTTTATTTATTTCGTAGAGAGAGCAACAACTTGTTGTTGCAGTAGCAGCAACAATGAGTTGCCACCACTTTTAAATTTTAATTTTTAGCAGTGGCGGCAACTAGCTATTGCAGTAGTGGCAACATCTAGTTGCCTCCACTATAACATTGTGTTGCCGCAACTGTAATTAATTAAAATTTTATTTATATTAACAAAATTTCAAACTTCATTTTTAATTTATTTCGTAGAGAGAGCGGCAACTCGCTACTGCAATAGTGGCAATAGCAAGTTTTCACTACTGTAATAGTGATTTTCCGCTACTGCAACAATGAGTTGCCACTATTGCAATAGAGTTGTCGCTACTGCAACAGAGTTGCTGCTACTGCATTTTAACATTGTAACAATATTTAATTAAATTATTTTCTTGTTTTGTAGATGGTCACAAAATGGGTCCTGGAAATCCAGATATGGTGCCACCTAAACCCAGGGAATGCATAGACAAGGTTCGTGCTTCATAATGAAATCCTTAGAAAATTTTACCAAAATAGTAGAGAATTACCTGGGATTACAACAAACAAAGAAGCATACTACCATGCTTTGCTTGAGGGCCTCACAACTCCATGGCGTTATGGTGCAAGTGACATTGTCACTTACACAAACTCTGAATTAATAACCAACCAGATGAGCCGTAACTACCAAGTCAGAAGAGCTAACCCGAAACCGCTTCACCAGTAGGTAACAACCATTGTTGCACAGTTCCACCGTTTTGAGATTATGTACAAATCTGATGTCCAAAGGGTTTGTGATTCAATACTCATTGAAGCAGCATCCAATGGACGTGGATGTGGCAGGTTTGTGGAGCCAACATGTGCTCCACCAATTATTATTGATAGGCATCGATATAGATGGCCTATTAATTAATGGATTTTTGTTCTGATTGGGATTGGGGTTATTATGGGGGGAGTCCTATTATTGTGTTCATATTTCTTGAAATAGATTGGAGAAACCTTATGTCCATCATTTTTGTATGAGCAGTTTTTTCTAGATGGCCTCACTCTATTTTTTGTTGTTATATCTCAACACATGTATGTAGAAAATTCATTTTTCAGTAATACTATTAATGGAATTACATTTTTATTACAATTTAGTTATGTCATTAGATTATGTGATGGATTCTTTTACTATGCCTTTTATTCTGGAATTCAGATTCCAATCTCATTCAATTGTGCTGGCACATGTATAGAAGTGTTGTCATGTATTTAATAGTTTTATCAACAAATAGAGGATTCCAAAATATGCTACAAAACGAGACTATTTATTCATTATAATGCCTTCAATACACCTTCACAATTCCAAATTATATGAACATTCATTCATTCATTATCCATGAGAAGCACATTCTCCCATAATTTATACAAGCCTCTAATTTGAGTATAATGAGCTCTAATTCTTAAAGAAGTCTCTTCATTGACAAATTATGTGAGATACCCTTGGTTACAAGCCAACCAAGATAGGTTATATATCAATCATTATTTTTCCTTTATACATACATGGTTAAATGAAAAATGCAAATGTGAGATCTTGCACTTTTGCAATCCATAGATCCAACCTCATTTAAGGGGCAGAAATATATAAATATCCAAACAAACAATCCAATTGTTGTGAATTTATCCATCCTCAACATCTAGAGCCACAAGGCTATGATTTTTGAACTGAAGAATGTTTTGACATCCATGACAACAACAACAGCTTAGCCTGCAAACAAAGAAAATAATATGAAGAACTTGCAAATCAATGAAGCTATCTTGACAACCCAACTCTTTAACATTGTTATGTACTAAGAACAGAACCCACACAGGTACCAATGCAAGTGAATAATGCCAGGGGATATGCTTTGAAAAGCTTTAAGGTATATATGATTTTATAATTTGAATGAATTGAAAAGTTAGCTTCACATGGACCTGTAAAGGGGAACATTCATCCCCATCATAACATTTTTATATGGAATTGAGCCATATAGAGACTATTGATCTCAAGATTCAAGGTCTGTTGTCTTGAGAATCTCATATAAAATTTGCCTAAAGTTTTAATAAAAAGGCAATCTTTTGATTATGAAAAAATGTACATGTGGTGTTAGTAGATAGGTCAAAAATTTCATAATGGAAAGCGTTGTTACAACATGGACTCTTTATTTTCACATCTTACCAAGCATATTGATACATATTTATATATTTTAATTTTATTTTTTTTTAAATTAAAGTAACTTCAATCTCCTATCCTAAAACGTTGTGTCATACTATGTACTCTGTATTTCAAAAAAAGTTTAGGATAATATATTAAAAAATCCATGGAAAGTTTAAAATAACACATTATAATTTCCATGAAATCTATGACACATTAGGAATCCCAGCTCTAGATTAGTTAATTGTAATAAACTGTAACTATCAACTAATACGCCACACAGAATGAATCTTGCTCCTTACATTAGTTCTTTAGCATGCTTTTGAAGATATCCATAGAGTAAAGGAATGCATAGAAATTTCCATCTTGGGATATATCTCAAGGGAGTTCATCACATATACTAAGAAAGATGTTTGATCAAACTGAAAAATAGCCACCCTGAGCAAAATTTTGACTTTCCAGGCCTCCTGTTGAGTGACTTGATTGGAAATGGGGAAGGGCATTGTTTCAGTGTGTTACAATCTGGCTATGTTTATAAATGGATTTGTTCTAAGGGTCTTACAACGTGGCTATATTTATAAATGGTTTTATCCCCAGTCCTGTTTTGAAGGTACGCTGAACACAATTTGTCATTTAAGGTTATATAAAAAAGTTTGAATATTTTGTTTTTAATAGTATTTATAACTTTATAATTAAACTTTTAAAAAAATTATTAAGAGTGGTTGGCTGGGTGGTGAGGTTTCATATAACTGTCAAAATATTAATTGGAAATGCAAAATCAACAATATTCATCATGTGGTTGAGATGAGTTTCATCTAACCCTCTACATATCTATTTCCCGACCCCACCTCCTTTTGAAAAATTGGCATCTCCGCCAGTCGTTCGATCACCACTGAGCAAATTAGGCAGCTTACGATCATTTTCACACTCCCGACATTCCAAAGTTTAAAACCAAGGGGGGGTGTTGCGAAATAAGTCGTTTTCTCCACCCGCTCCCTTGCTACACTTCACCTTCATATTTTATCGCACCCCCTCATACCAAACCACCAAACCACTTCCAAAACATGCGATAAACTACTAAATTTTTAAAATAATAAAACCCCACTAAGAAGAAATGATATATTATAAAATAGATTAAAGTGGGTATGTGCTACAAATTAGTAATACTAGATGGTTGTGCTGAGGCAACACATGTCTTCATATGGGAATCGCCATAAATAACCCGTCCCCATTTTTAATTTATTACTCTACCCATTACCCCAAATCTTCCATTGCACCATTGTCCCACATTTTAACTCTTGCAAACAGCTAACACCACAATAGCCACTCTAAACTCTGGCTAGAGAAGGGAGGTGCAAGAGTACGCCATCAAAGTTCTGAAGAATTGTTAGACACATTTCCACCCGTTAAACAATTAGTTGAACATGTTGGCTGGATAGATTATATTCGTAGGTTTCAGGGGCATGACAATGACATAGCCCTATAATTTGTCATGCATTGCAGGGAGGGTAGATCAGAGGTAGTAGGGAAAGTGGTGCATGCGACATAAGAGGCGATTGTTGAAGTGTCAAGGTTACCCCAGATAGGAGAAAAGTGGTTTGCACCCCAAAAACCCCAACCTGATATTGTGAGGAATTTCCTTGAGGCAGGTGAACAACTGATCACGAGTGGCTCATGATATGAGAGGAAGTCATTACCACAACCCTAGTCGGAAGTTGTATTCCTTGTCCAGATATTTTTCACTTGTGAAGGAATGTATGTGGTTATTTATTCTGAGCACCTCTTCTTGTTAGACCACCTGCGTCATGGTAGGTTTCTTAACATGCCTTTCTTTCTTGCAAAAACCCTAGACCAAATGGCCTGAGGTGTGCAGAAATCAAGGTGGCTGCTTGAAATCCTTTCGCACCAATGCCTTGCTAAAATTTTGGTGGTTTCTATGCTACAAAGGGAAGGGAGAACTTGGGATGAACTAGTTGGAAGGCCATTGCATGTTGAAGTTGCAACTCCACCCCATGACCTCCAAGCTGCAACTCCGCCCCATGACCTCTTAGCGGCAACTCCACCCCATGGCCTCTTAGCGGTAACTCCGTCCCATGACCCACCAGCTGCAACTCCACCCCATGACCTCTCAACGGAAACTCCACCTAATTAACTCTTAGCGGAAACTCTACCCCACGACCCCCTAGCTGCAACTCTGCCCCATGACCGCCTAGTTGCAACTTCGCCCGATAACCTCACACCTGCAACTGGGTTTATTGAACTCCCACCTGTAGAAATTCCCACAGAACCTTTCCATATGGAAACTGAGCTGCTATGTGTTCAAAATAGGATGGTTTCTAGGGTTTCTGCTGCTAAAGTTGCACATAAAGGAGATGGCCAAGATGATGATGGTGAAGTACAAATATTGGGGAGTAAACATGTGACTAGAAGATTGAGAGGATACAGGAAATGCCCGACAGCAGTGCCAAAAGCCAAGAATAATATGGGAAAGAGAGGTCATTATGCTCTAGTTCCTGAAACCCTCCCTGTTGTTACAGAAAAATTCACAGAAGAGATAGCAGTAGAACAAGAGCAAGAGCTAGAGCAAGAGTATCCACAGGATGTATTAACTGAAGGGGTCATGCACAAAGGATGAATACAAAAAGGATGCATGGAAGAAGGATTAGGCTAGCTTGATGGCACATAAGAACAAGTTGATAAGCTTCCCTCTCCTAATTCTGACCATGAATACATAGTGGGACTAGCCTAATGGTATGACTCAGATGGCCTTGTCTCCATTCAAATGTTGTATGCGGATGAAGAGGAGTACCAGAAATTGTGTAGGGAAAACATGTTGGGCCAACCAATTTCACAACCCAAATTGTTTGGGGATGATCAGGAGGACCAATCAAATGCACAACCATAATTGTATGGAGATGATCAGGAGGACCAACCAACTGCACAACCAAAATTTTATGGTGATGACTAGGAGGATCAACCAACTGCACAACCAGAATTGTATGGGGATGATCAGGACGACCAACAAACTGAACCACCAGAATTGACAAAGAAGTACATTGCAAAATTAAGTACTTGTAAAAATATTCCTCTGTATATTTCAATGTAAAGGAAGAATATGATTCTCCAGATGAAAAAAAGACAACTACAGATCAAAGTTAAAACCCTAACAGATGAGCTCAAACAAAAAGAAACTTTTGATAGATTATATTTCTTGGCCTAAGTTATAGAGTCGATACCCATTGATGACATAGGTATTCCCTCTCTAGGAGTCCAACAAGATATACCCCTTGGAAAAAAATAGACTGATGACATTGAAGTTGCAGAGTCCATACCCATTGAGGACATAGGTATTCCTTCTCCAGGGGTCCAACAAGATATACCCCTTGGAAAAAAAGAGACTGATGACATTGAATTTGCAGAGACCATACCCATTGATGACATAGGTATTCCTTCTCCAGGGATCCAACAATATATACCCCTTGTAAAATAACATACTGATGACATTGAAGTTGCAGAGTCCATACCCATTGATGACATAAGTATTCCTTCTCCAGGGGTCCAACGAGATATACCCCTTGGAAAAAAACAGACTGATGACATTGAATTTGCAGAGTCCATACCCATTGATGACATATGTATTCCTTCTCCAGGGGTCCAACAAGATATACCCCATGGAAAAAAATAGACTGATGACATTGAAGTTGCAGAGTCCATACCCATTTATGACATAGATATTCCTTCTCCAAGGGTCCAACAAGATATACCCCTTGGAAAAAAACAGACAGATGACATTGTTGTGAAAACAGAGGACCATACCAAAATAATAGATATCCATACAGAGGAACATGAATTAAATATCAAACTAACAAAAGAAATGGGTATAGACACATAGGAACAACAACCAAATATGAAACTATCAGAGGATGAGGAACTAGAGATCAAACTGACCAAAGACATTGGTGTGCAAAAAGATGATGAGGGACAAAAGGATAAATTACAATTGTCTAAATACCCATATCCGAGACACCTAATACCTTACATTATGCACAAAAACTCACTTTGTAACCTTTGCAATATTTGTGAAGAATATAAAAACAAATTTTTACGAAGACATAAAAAAATAGTGGATGAGCTGGAAAGGAGGGTGACCAAGTTGAAGAAGGATAAGAAAGAACTCGGAGAGATAATGGATGGTGTGCTCAGTTGTAGGGATCCTTCAACCAATTACAACATGTACTTGACTGAAAAATTCTTGATATTTAAAAAGAATGCCATCATTGAAAATATCTGTCTCAAGTTTGAAAGAAGTGATTATTTCAAGAAGGCATATATGACAATTTGTGATCAAGATAGAGACTTACTTTGTGAACTGTACCAACATAATTTTTTGGTACCTTTTAATAGAGAATGGAATCCCAACCATGTTACAAGGGATTTCCAATTGAGAGCCTTTGTATCATATTTGAGAAATCAGGCCAGTTGGTTGGATGATGTGAGGATTTATTTGCATAATTTTGAGAGCCTTCTATGGGTTAGAGGAGAACATCCCAAACCTGTGGAGGTGATAGAAGAACATTAAAAATCCATCAACTCTCTAGAAGTAGCAGAGGTTATCTCTAAGAACAGGGATATGATGATTGCATATTGTGCATGCCAGATTCAATTATTGGAAACTAAGGCACAGGCAGGATGTAAAGCAAGGTGGGATAGCATGGGAAAAGAACCCTGAAATAAAGATCCATTTAAATACCTCAACTTAAAGACAACCTTAAAAAGGGTTGCTTAGTATATTATTGCTATGCGACAGTGTGAGAATCACTGGATAGGTCTTAGATTTTAGTATCCAATGACCTGGCTTCCAACAAGGGTATATAAAAAGAAATATACGCTGACAAAAAAAGAAGAATATGATTGTTGGAATGTAATTAAGCAGACAGGAGGGTATCTTCGTCCTAACGAATAAGGACATAGTGATTATTGTATCATAACTCTTTATGAATTCCCCCCTTCATCCACAGATACAGATTGACAAACTGGGCCACCGGTGTTGACACACTGGCTCACAGTTGCTGACACACTGGCTCACCATTGCTGACACACTGGCTCACAGTTGCTGATGTCAGGGTCCTATAATAATAGGGTTCATAAAATTTTGAATTGACTTTGATAAGTCTTGTAAATATGTACATACCTTGCTTTCTGCAAGTTGTTTTCCCATATTTTGAAAAAATGAAAAATAATAAAAAATAATCAAAAGAGGGTAAAAAGTCCTAAAAGAAATATCAAAGGACTTAGAAAAATACAAACCCCAAAAGAAAAGAAATAAAACCTGAAAGTGAGAAAATCCAAATGCCACTACTTTTACTTTTTACTGCAAGAATAATGATTATGTGCAAAGTGTCAATAGATGCCATAATCCATGATTAGTTAAATAGTTTAATCTTAACTTTTCATGTTTCAATTTCATGTTTTAGATAGAGAATAAATATTTGTCAAACAATTTAAACTTGACAAATCAGTAGATAGGTAGAGAATAATGAGGAGCTCAACAGTTTAATCTGAGCCCTCGGATGAAATAAGGTAGATTTAGATTAGTTTTATGCTTTGAAAGAAAATGTTTTAAGGTTGGAAGCCTAAATGCACCTGCAAAATGAAGAAAAAATGTTAGAAATGGAAGTTGGGTAGGTATAAAGTAGTGGAGCAATCATCTAAATAATACATCATTAGGAAAAATCACTAATTTCCTCTCCCCATGAGTGTTCACTATTCTACGCTATCAGTCAAACAGGCTCATATCATTTCTCTGACTTTTGTTGGGACCGGACCCAAGGCTCTATGACTGGTTAGTTAAAAATATTGATTTCTTATGTTAAATCCTCATTTATCATCATTTACCCTTCATTCATGTACTAAAACCCCTTTTTCCTAAGTAAAAACACACTCTTACTTAGTAAAATTGTAACCCTAGAATAATTAACTTCATCCCTTCATAAACATTCATAAAATCCCACAAAATCACATTTATCCTAAGTATTATTGAAAGAAATATAAAGATGAGCAAATGCTTGATTATTTTATACTAGAGATAATGTGTATTTTGTTTTTCACTCCCCTCTCGTATTAACTTTTAACATATTTTATTAAATCCCTAACAAATACCCTTTCCTAGTTATTAATTTCATTATATCTTAATATCCCAAAAAACCCACTATTATAAACTTTTACCAAAGTATATTATCCCATGTGCATAAATAAAAAACGCAAGATATAAAGCCCTTTGGTCTAAAATATTAGCATTATTCAAATATCCCGCCCTATAGTTTTTAAAATATCAAAAATGGTTGAAAGCTATATAAATATATATGTTGCGCCCGCACCATGATATTTAAAAGCATTTCATATAGGTTTAAATACAAAGGTTAAACCCCTTTTATATCATGATCAAAACTTTTGTTCTAAACCTATCCCCCCTGCTATATAGACTATGGTTTAAATCTATTAAAACATTTATTTCATGAAACTTAAACCATTCCTACCCATACAAGATCCTGGTCCCACCTTTCTGCTCCATGCACCTCCTGAACAAATCCTCACCGTTCGCATTAACATCTCAGATCCAACGGTTGAAAAGCGATATCGCATAGACTGCATGCCCGATCGCTCCAATGCAAAATCCACACGAAATAGGTAGTTTCACGTTGAACCCTCCCCTCCATGTGGCCTCTTTTGATTTGATCATGTGGGTTTTCATTAAAACCACTTACCACTCAAAATCAACATGATAAACCGCCAGCTTTCAAAGACTATGTAATTCGAAACCGCTTCCTGCCTGATGTGACCTGCATTCAACGTAGACATGTACGTTTTAATAAAACCTTTTTTTTTGCATTCGTATACCTACCTTTCGCGTTTTATCAGTGTTTTTACCTCCTTGACTGTATAAACTTGGAAAAATCCCTTGATAGCCATTTTCTGTCATTTTTTGCCTAAAGCTTGCAAACCTTTACCCAAGAAGCCTGTAAAAGACTACTGAGGAGCTATATTGCTCCAGTTCAAGCTTTGAAGAAATAAATTTGACCAAAAGACTGAAGTATACCCTATTAAAACCTATACCTGCGTCAAAACAGGTATTTTTCTTAGAATTTAACTTGCAGTCAAATTCAAAAACCTTTTAAAAGAAATAAAAGCATCCTAAGATTAAGAAGTTGATTAAATTCAATTGCCCAAAAGTCCTAGAAACATGAAAACCCTAGAAAATTTTTTCCAGGAACCCTAGAATCTGTTGTGCACCATTTTCAAATAAAATTAACATTTTTTCACATTTTTTAGGGTCAATTTTAAGCTCTAAAAGTCATAAATCCTCTGCAAGTGCCCTATATCTTCTAAAAAACCTTTTTCATCAGAGTTTTAGTGCAATTTGCAATGAAAAGACTCAGAAAACCCCTGTTCTTTGTTTTAGACCAGTTTTTAACCTAATTGAGCATAAAATCCATAGGGACATTCTATTTTGCTGAATTTTCCTAATCAAGCCTCTGTTATAGCAAAATTTCCTCTGCAAACAGTTTAAACTTATAGAAGCTAAAAAAAATGCCTAAAAAATAGAGTGGAAACAAATCTGAAGGTTCTAAGACTCCTAAAGCTACTCCTGCAATGACTCCAAATACTGCAATTGTAGTCAACCCATTACAACCCCGAGTTGTTGATATTGAGCATATTCCTCTAGCTAATATTGACTACAAAATAGCTGATCCTGTAGTTGAGTTCAATCTGTTAGATATCCACAACTGATGTTTTGAAAAATCCCTAGATGATCAAGAAGATGTTCATATTTGGGAATCCAATTTTCCCAAATATGTAGTCCCTCTGTCTCACCCTTGTCAAGAAATTATCAGACTGTGTCACTAGTACTACATTCCTAAATAAAGAGCTATTGTCAATGCAAATAAAGAGGTCCTATTTACCATTACTACAGAGTCTATAAACCAAATGTTGCAGCTTCAACCAAACCCCCAAGCAGTCCCAATTTCTATTGAAGCCCTCACTAAGTTATACATTAAATTAGACTTTCCTAAAAGGTTTATGATTTTCTAGACTTTCATGCCTCTGAATGTTGAAATTCCAAAATTAAACCCTCCATATTCAACTACCAAGTTCACTGAAGGTTCAAGGCATGTAATCTCCATGCTTTCCTTCATACTTGGGTATTTCACTGATGAGCATACTGATGAGTCTATCGTAGGATTTTTGTCCACCTTTTCTCCAGGACAGCCACCTTCAGTTGTATTTGACTATGCTAGTTTTATAACTGATAGAATTCACTATCAATTGACAAATTTACAGCTGGAAGGAATATTTAGATATACCTCCTATCTTTTCCACTTGTTTTTATTTTTTCAATCAGAGAGCTTTCCAATTTCACTTCAAAAGTTGGATATAGAAGGAAAACCTCTATATTGTGAAACCAGATCCAAAATAGAAGAAAGGAGATATCAAAGCCTTAGAAGTAAGCCACTTCGAGGGGAAAACCTCCAATACATTACATGAATGAACAATTATTGGATGATACAAATTACAAAACCTCCTTTCTATATATAGGATTCCATGGGGCCACAATGTAATCTTAGTGGGGTCACAATGTAATCCTAGCCGACCTAACAATAATAATTTAAGGGCACAATAATAACAATATGGGGGTTACAGAGGTACAATAATAACAATAAGGGGGTTACACTAACAACAATAAGGGACTAAACTAGTAATATAGGGAACTAACATGCCCCTCTCCTTCAAAAAACTATTGTCCTCAATGCTTGAGTAGCTCTGGGTACTTCTGTATAAAATTCTCATCCTCCCATGTAGAATATTCAGTGGGTAATTTCTTCCACTTGATGACTGAAATTGATTGATTTCGTAGCTATCATGTTCTTGTTTCCGTGACCACTTCAGGTTCCAATATGATTTTTCCTTGGTCATCAAGTTCTGGAAATATTGTTTGAACTGGAATATTTTCACCTATAACCTTCTTTAAGCATGAAACATGGAAAACTAGATGCACTCATGAAGAAGCAGGAAGCTCCAATTTGTAAGCTATAGTACCAATCTTTTGCAACACATTGTAAGGACCATAGTACTTTGGAGATAATTTATTATTCTTCTTAGCTTGCTTGAGGGACATTACTTTGTATGGTTGTAGCCTTAAAAATACTTAGTCTCTTACATCAAAACTTCTCTCATTGTGATGTTGATATGCCTGTTGTTTCATTCGATTTTGTGCCAAATTCAGGTTGTCCTTAAGAGCTAGAGAACTTCTTGTTGATGCTCAATGTGATATTCCATTGCTTGAACCTTCGAATTTTATCTTAAAGATAATGTGATTGATGGTGGATGATATCCATAAAGTGCCATAAATGGGGTCATTTTTGCTACAGTATCGAAGGAGGTGTTATACCACCATTCAGTGAGAGGTAACCACTTGACCCATTATGTTTGTTTATTAGATACAAAACAAAAAAGATATCCTTCCAAACATTTATTTACTATCTCAATTTGACCATCGGATTGAGTATGATAAGATGAGCTATGAGCTAACTGAGTACTCGAACAAGAAAATAACTCCGTCCAAAAATTTCCAGTAAAAATGGGATCTCTGTTGCTCACAATGACCCTTGGGTTTCCATTTAGCTTTTGAATTGTTTCCATAAATGTATTAGGAACTGTACTTGCTTTAAATGGATGAGATAATGCAAAAAAGTGTTCATACTTGGTAAGTCTATCAACTACCACCATGATGACACTCTTTCCTTCAAACTTAGGTAAACTTGTGATAAAATCCATTGAAATCTCCTCCCAACGTTGACTTGGAATGGATAAAGGTTGTAGAAGACCTGGGGCCTTAATTGTCTCAACTTTATTCTGTTGGAAAATCAAACATTCCGCCACAAAGTTTTGAATTTCAGATTTAAGGCCATCCCAAAAAATTATTTCTTCACACTGTGGTAGGTTTTTAAAAATCCCGAGTGTTCTCCTAAACCAGAAGTGTGCAATTCCAAAATAATCTTTTGTTTTATTTGGGAATTCTTACAAATATATAAGCGATCTTTGTACCATAAGGAATCATTTTTCCAACTAAATGTATCAGATGTACTAGGATGTTGCTGCAACTTTTGAATGAGTGTCCACACTTCTTCATCCTTCTTCCGTTCATCCCTTTCTTTGGTTATCCAATCTGGTTGGATAATAGAAATGGAATAAAGCAATGCTTCCACCTCTTCATTATTTCTTGAGAGTGCATCTGCAACAAAATTTAGCTTCCCTTTCTTGTAGATTATTTCAAAGTCATAACCCAACATCTTTGTGACCCATTTTTTTTGCTCTTCTGAAGATAGTGTTTGTTCCAAAAAGTGTTTAAGACTATCATGATCAGTTTTTACCTTGAAGTGTCTTCCCATTAGGTAAGTTCGCCATTTCTTTAGTGCATGCAGTATTGCTAACATTTCTTTCTCATAAATAGCTTTCTGTAAATACTTTCCTTTGATTGGAAAACTTTAAAAAGCAATGGGTCTTCCTTCTTGCATTAAAATAACACCAATTCCATTTCCTGAGGCATCACATTCCATAATAAAGGTTTTTGTGAAGTCTGGCACAGCTAATACCGGTGCCAGGCACATTGACCCTTTAAGATGTTCAAAGGACTTAATTGCTTCAGGAGTCCATGAAAATGCATCTTTCTTCAATAATGTTGTTAGAGGTGCTGCTATTCTCCCATAATTCTTAACAAACTTGCGATAATACCCTGTTAAACCGAGAAATCCTCGCAACTGTTTTATAGTTGTGGGGACTTTCCATTCCTTAATGGCTTTAATTTTGTTAGGGTCTACCTTAACACCCTCGTGAGATACAATATGACCCAGATATTCCACCTCTTGTACTCCAAAGAAACATTTGGAAGTTTTTTCATATAATTGTTTCTCCTGCAATAGTTTGAGCACCCTGTCAACATGTTGAACATGATCCTTCCAAGACCTGTTGTAGATTAGTATATCATCAAAAAAATACTAGCACAAATTTTCTAAGGAAGGGTTTGAAAATGGAATTCATCAACCCTTGAAATGTAGAAGGTGCATTGGTAAGGCCAAAAGGCATGACCAAAAATTCATAATGACCCTCATGAGTTTGAAATGTTGTTTTCATAATATCTTTAGTCTTCATTCTAATTTGATGATATCCTGAATGAAGATCCAACTTGGTAAAATAAATTGCTCCATGTAATTCATCCAATAATTCATCAATCACAGGAATGGGAAATTTATCTTTAATAGTGAGCTTATTGAGCTCCCTATAATCTGAACACATGCACCATGATCCATCCTTCTTGTGTACCAATACTATAGGAGCATAGAAAGAACTTTGACTAGGTTGAATTATACTAGCCTCTAACATTTTTGCAATCATACGTTCAATTTCTCTCTTTTTGACATAAGGATATCTATAAGGCCTAATGTTTGGAGGAACGCTTCCTAGAATCAAATGAATAGCATGATCATGATCACGAATAGGTGGGAGTCCTTTGGGAGTTTCAAAAACCTTGGAATTATTGTCCAAGACTTTTTGGAGATTTGCAGAAATAGATTTTGATGTTGGAACTTCTAGTGAGCATAATTGTGCAATTACGCCTCATTGTTCTTTCTTTAGAAGATTTTTCATGACATTAGGGCTTATTATCTTTCCTGGCTTCCCTGTAATACCCTGTAATTCGACTTCCTTTCCTTCTGAATTTTTTTTCAAGAAAATTTCTTGAAAACTAAAAGCTACCATCCCCAAATATTGTAACCATTGTACTCCTAGTACAACATCAACACCTCCCATAGGAATGGAAAGAATTGGACTACTCAATACATATTCCCCCATGGTTAGCTTGATATTATGGCATTTTCCAGAGCAATTTATAGTTCCTCCATTTGCAACCATCACTTGACATTCTGGCGCTGGGTATAGGAAACAATTCAATTCCTTGGCTACCTTACAATGAATAAAATTATGGGTACTACCTGAATCAATCAACACTATTACCTTTTTCTTCTTGATATGTCCTTCTATATTGAGAGTTTGAGGAGTGGTAATTATTGCCAATGCATTACACGATATGGTCAGACTCATTTCTTCCTCTTCTAGGGTTGGTTCCTGGTGTATATCCTCTTCTTGTTCGTTTTCTTATTCCTCTTCACAATCTATGTAAAATAATTTCTTCTCAGCACACTTATGACCTTTAGTGTATTTTCTATCACAACTATAGAAAATCCCTTTTTCTCTTTTTTCTTCCAATTGTTGTGGTGTCAACCTTGTAGGTTGTGGAAATCTAGGAGTAGCAACACTTCCCTCTTTATAGAAGTGAGTGGTAGGCTTCCTTGTCACCATAATTTTACATTCAATTTTTCTTGCCAACCTGAATGCATTCTCCAATGATTCAGGTTCCAAAACACGAAATTCATGTTGGATGTTATCCTTTAAAGTCCCTATGAAGAGATCAATCTTGTGATCCTCTGAAATATCAGTTACCCTT
Organism: Pinus albicaulis; assembly: GCA_034641835.2. Classification (NCBI taxonomy): domain Eukaryota; kingdom Viridiplantae; phylum Streptophyta; class Pinopsida; order Pinales; family Pinaceae; genus Pinus; species Pinus albicaulis. The sequence goes on along the minus strand of CM076569.1, from coordinate 644,833,275 downwards.
ATATTCAAGTTTTGGAAGTCCTCAATGTGCTCCCCCACTAAACCCGTTTGTTTGAGATTTATCAATTGGCAAAAGAAGGTGTTGCTCTTTGTATCCTCATAATGTGTTATCATTTCCTTCGTAAAAATTGACCAAGTGACAATTTTTTTAAGGGAGAAAAGCCATCGATACTATACAAATGTATTTTGTTCTAATTGTAAAGCTGCAATGCATACCTTTTGTGTGTTTTTCACATTATTGAGATCAAAATATTGCTCCATCTGTAGTATCCATGTTACAGGATCCTTTTCATCAAACTTCCTCATATCCATTTTTGGAATATGGTGGTTCTTCCCGCCAACATTAGAGTTTATGAAATCATGATTAACATTTATTTTGTTCTCATCATCAGTTTCCTCTACTATCTTTTCACCATTAGGAAACATTTTTCATCGATCTTAGCTTCGATGTCATCCATCTTAGCTTCCATGCCAACTTCCATACCATCCATATTAGCTTCTAGACCATTCATCTTAGCTTACATGGCTTTCTTCAAACCATCCATTTCATTTTTTGTTGCTCTTTGCGATAGCGAAATTTGGTGCACTTGCTCATGGACTTTTGATATCTCATGTTGCATTTCTTCGTCTTCATGAGTCATAGTAGAGCCTTCTGAAGGCTTAATGGGTGTTTAATTCTTTTTAGGAGGCATTTTAGAACCCAATACTGATATCTATGCTCAATAGGCCTTTGGAATCACCTAGAACTGATTTTTCAAAAAAGACTTATGCAATTTGAAAAAAACAATACACACCTTTTTCTTGATTTTGAGGAGCTCGATATTGAAACTAATTTATATATGTGATTTTGGATCTTCAATATCTGAAATTTGACCCTGAATTAGCCCTCTGAATCTTCTTTCGAATGCCATAGGTCTAACCTGATTTGGATTCTTGAAGGCAAAGTTATGCCCAATCTCCTATGATGGCCTAATTATGGACTGGTTCAGTAGAGTGAACTTGTATGACCTGCCACGTGTCACTGTTTCTTCCTTCAGCTTTGAAATTTATATAGAGAAAACTAAAGTCTGTGTACTTGTGGCCACTTTTTATAGAATTCCAATCCGATGCTCAGAGAGAGAGTTATGAATATTTTCCCATGCTCACCTCTTGAGATGAAATTTGGGAGCGTGCAAAAGACCTAACATCCATAGACCATATCTTTGAAAATATTGTGAACCAATCTCTGGAATTTTATGAAGAGCTTCCTCGAGATTTCTTCTTCACTCCCTAGATATTTCAGTTTCTTAACCTTTGTAGAAAATATGTTATAGCGACAATTCCACAATGACCTGTTTAGTTTAAATTTAGGAGCCTGCAAAAATACCTAACGTCCACAGATCAAATCTATGAAAATATTGCGAACCAAGCTCTAAAATTTTGCGACGATGTTCCTCAGGATTTCAACTTCGCACTCTAAAAATTTCAGCTTCTGAACCTTCGTAGAAAAAAAATTATAGCGAAAATTCCACGATGACCTGTTTGGGGTAGTGAAACCCTAGAATCCAAAGCTCCGATACAAAATGTTGTGAAACCAGCTCCAAAAATAGAAGAGAAGAGATATCAACCCCTTAGAAATAAGCCACTTCAAGGGGGCAACCTCCAATACATTACATGAATGAACATTTCTTGGATGATACAAATTACAAAACCTCCTTTCTATATATAGGAGTCCATGGGGCCACAATGTACTCTTAGTGGGGCCACAATGTAATCCTATCTAACCTAACAATAATAATTTAAGCGCACAATAATAACAATATGGGGGTTACAGGGGTATAATAATAACAATAAAGGGGTTACACTAACAACAATAAGGGACTATACTAGTAATATAGGGACCTAACACTCTATCAGTGGTCTTCTGGACATATATACTCAGAAAAGAAGGCACAAAATTCAGTTATTTAGAGTTTGCAGAGTTTTTTGTACATCCATTTACCACCATCTTGACAAAAATAGAGAAGCCTAGGATCAATGAGAGAATGAAGAGAATATTGCAGCTATCAGATCAAAGCAAAGTAGGTGATTGATATTTGTATGATAAATTCACTGAAATTAGAGTTTTTGGTTCTAACTTGTTACCTTACAAGTTACCAAAGCATCCATCAATGAGGATATCTACCTTAGAATACATTAGGCAGATCCTAAATTAAGATTCAATTAATTTCATGGCATCCAAGAAAAATACCCAATTTAAACTCAAAAATAAAATTGGGCCTTTTATATGTAATCAAGGAGAGGTATAAAAGGAAGCAACAAGTCAATTACTAGAATTCAAATTAGAAGAAAGCTTCCCATGGAATTATGATCCACAAGGGATCTTAAGTAAACTAAGGGTAAAACGTAAATTAACACCCTTTATCCATGAGTCAAATCCAGATATAGAGAAGTTTGATAATCAAATTGAGTGGGTTGAGAATAATTTAACAGAGAAAGTAAACCAAAGGAATACTATTCACCCTTTGGAAATTTCCAAACAGCTAGAGACATCCACTAAAAGAATAAGAGAAGAAGGAGCTTATACTACAGAGACTACAACATAGACAAATTTTAAAATAATTTACATTAAGAGGAAAAAAATGGATACAACAGCTAAAGGTAAAATAACAATAGATGTTGAAGAGATAGAGACATTGAATACCAACACTGCATAGACAGAGACCAATGTAGCCACTGTAATCATCAGTGAGACAAATCGGAATCAGGAACAATTGAATAATGAAGATGCACAGATAATGGATAGGCAAAAAATTATGGAGGCTTCTTCCTCACATTCAGCTGAGGAGAAGGATTTAGATATTAAGGAAAAATAAAAGCAAATCAAATTGAAGAATGAGGAAATCAAAACTGAAATATATTCTCAGTTTTTGAAGCAAAATCCAGGTAACCAAAACAGATTCCTATCAGCATTTGATTATTCAACTCAAAAATTGATTATGTCAGTTTTACAACCTGTTTTACCAGTGCCAAAGATAGTGGCTGACTATAAAAAGGTTGATATGGAAGTAGCCACAGATAAAATCCATGAGCTGGATCAGATTTAATTTCACAGGCAAACATCAAAGATGCTCTATTCCACAGTGACGACAAAAGCTATGAGTTCTCATAGGCTTCAAAATGCCATCTCTAATATGCAGGACCAAATGAATATGGATAAAGATTCATTATATTCAAAGGATCTAAGGACAAAGGCCTTAGAAGATTTGGTATTACAGGTAGGATATGATCCTACAAACATCAAAGCAGCAAAAGAATTGATTAAAAAGAAAAATGAGGACATAAATGCCTTGAGGAAAAAACTCAAGCTTCCTCAAGGAGAGAATCCTCAAACAAAGGAAGTTTTACAAGGTCAAAAAGAGAAATATGAAATGATGAGTTTGATACTTCAAATAACTGCTCAAATTAAGGAGATGGAAATACAAATGGACCAAGTTGTCCAAGAAAAGGAGACAGTTAAGGAACCAGTCATTCCCACTATCATCCTAGTAATTACAATAGTAGTGCCATCTAGAATTTAGGAGAAAATTTTTCACCCAAAGAGCCACTGGCCACTGCAGTGCTAGTGACATCTTCAACAACTTCAGTAATTGAGTCTTCTACAACAGTGTTGCCACCTATACATGAGAGAAGTCAACTAGTAAAAGCAATGGAGGAGATGTATTTGAAGACCAATGAAATCAATAGATTGACCAAGATAATTGAAAATCTTGAGAAGACAAGAAAATAAGCTCAGATAGATGCTAAAATACATGAGAAAAATTCCCACAGATTGAGTGAAGAGGTAAAAAAGCTCCAAAAATAATTAACTCTCAAGGATCAGATATCATATATTAAAAATTACCTATGGAATAATGTAATTGAATCCATTCATGATGTTTTGCCTTCAATTCAAGTAATTTTTGAGCAAAGAGAGTTACTATTGGTAGCACAAGCAGAGATCCAAAAGAAACAAGAAAAATTGGCAGATAAACTAGAATACGCTGTTCGGTTAATCAATTTTTGAAACAACAAGAATAGACATCAACTTGAAGAGTTAAAAATAAATGAAAGGACAACTACTATCCTATAAATTAGGAGATCAACCACCAAAATAAATTTGATTGGGAAACTTGAAGAGAAATGTGAAGGAATGAACATTGATGTCACTAGATTCATGGTTAAATTCACCAATTTGAGGAAAAAGGGATTCCTGATATCATGGTTATCAATGATACGTTAATGCCACAAAATGATTATGACAAAAAGATAAGAGAACATGCCAAAGAGCAGGTCAACAAGCCAACAGGCCAAGGTATTCCCACAGGAAAAGTATTGGTAAAAAGTTTTGAAGATTTGTTTTATTTGCCGTATGAAATCAAACATTTGTTTGTTAGATAACCCACATTTTCTAGGTACGCTGAGGTTGATCAGAATTTTAGGAAACTCAAGAATATTAGAATTCCTAAAAATGAGGAGTGGCAAGCATTGACTGATTTGCTATAAAAACTGAAAGACAAACAAATGAAGAAGAAAAAATATGTTTGCTGATTTTACTGTCAAAACAGATTTTTACAGCAGAAAGCAGTTTTACTGAAGGTGAAAGAGTATCAATGAGAAAGAATACCAGTGAGAAAGAGTATCAGTGAAGGAAAATAGAATCCAAAAAATATCTAAAAGGCCAGCAGAGAAGACACATAAGCAGCTAGTTTCTTCTTATCTTAAAACAATTTCTATTTATTTTGAATAAGATAGGACAACTTGCTAATTTGTTGAGCAAGATGTCACTATTATTGTTGTAAGATATTTTATTTTCCTATGTTTATTCCTAGAATTCATCTAGGATATTTTGTAAAACATTTTATATAAATACTTCACCCTTTGAAGTATTTTGGTGTGGAATAAAATTGCTGGAGATTACTATAGATATTTTGTTGACTTGAAGGCTTTGGAGTTTGATTTTGAGTAGCAGACTAGATCACCTATTTGGCATCATACTTCAAGATCCCTGCGATAAGTTATCTGGAGTGAAGTACTCTATTAAACTTTTCATTGTTATCCTCTTTTGTTTCATGCATACATCTATGTTTTAATTCTAAATCTGAATGTATAACTAGGAGTATTACTACAGGACATGTTAATAGCAACCTGTTTTTAACTAGTTATCATTTCTCTTTTTTCTTCTAATTTTTTGTGTAGGGAACCCTTAATTGCTCCCTCACCCGTTTGACCTCTATCTTCTACTTCCCTTTTCCGGATTTAAGGATTTTTAAGTGCCCTTTATCCTGATCATACCACCTCAAAAACCATTTTTCCCAAGATCTCCAAGGGTTATCTACCTTGCCCTGCAGACATTTGACCTTTTAGGCCTTGATCCCAGTTCTGTTAGCTTAGCTTAGACTCCATAGCCCAATGGACAAGTATATTTCCCTCTATATACCCTCAAAGTGAAATTTTCCTACCAAATCCAACAAAACAAAACCAAATTGCACTTTAATAACTAGCCTAATATTCAAAACTAAAACAAAGTTAAAATTGAAAGAGAGAGCCCTCTCTGAACCCTAGGAAGGCTAGATCCTAGAGTTTGAAGTAGGTTTGTGGTTACCTCTAGTATTATTTGACTAAAAAGAAAAATGCCACAACTTAATAATTTACTGGAGTAATAACAGCTGACACACTGGCTCACAGTTGCTGACACACTAGCTCACAATTACTGCAACACTCGCTCACCGTTGCTGCAACACTGACTCATCGTTGTGGCATCACTAGTTCACCATTGCTGCAACACTGGCTCACCATTGCTACAACACTAGCTCACCATTGTTGACACACTGTCTCACCGTTGTAACAACTCATAGACAAAAAACACATTATATTTGATGTTGTAATATATAACTCTCGAGTTTGTTTTGTTAGTTATAAAAAACTAGTAAAATTGTGTTTGACATGTTTAGTTACAATTTCATTGTAGTTCCTCTAATAATTTTGTTATATTTCCATTGTTTTTATTCGAATTTATATATCATATTATTGTTTGGACACCAATATATGAAACTATGCAAGTATGCAAAACCACTTGAAATCTATCTTACATGACTTAGAAAACAATCAATGTATTAAAACACTGAGTGTAAATGCATGGAGTTATTTAATCACCTTAAATGATAGTTCCATCAAATTAGAGAAATCTCCAACCATATCCTCACCATAGGGCCTTCACTCAATAAACCTCTAACATATCACGTGTGATCATAGCATATTAAACAATACCCTTAATTTGAGTACATATTGGAAAATACCCCTAAAATTCACATTATTTAACCCCCTATCAATATAAACCCAATACACCTTCCCAATTTAGAAATCCTCTACTTTCACTATATATTGTAGGTATCCATTTTTTTATTAACATCTTTTATATCGCTTTATATTTTTTTATTCACTTTGAGCTCCATTTTTTATACCAACCAATATAAAAACCCTTTATCCCCTATATATCCCCCAATATATTATGTCTTTTTTTCCTCATTTTATATCCCCCAATATGAATCCACGTGCTATGGTATTGCTCCCGCGGTCAAGCCCCCGTGATCCTCACCACCTATCAAACATACATGGACATAGTAAAAATAACATTAATACATCAAATATAGCTCCTACTGGAATAAATATTAAAATCAAATTCAAAACAAAATCGTGCATAACAAACCTAGAAAAGCATTCATTATTAGCGCGAGGGTGACGTCGCTTGTTGAGTTGTTCAAACTGAAACGGTTCATCTTCATCTGCTAGGATATTCAAGTCAATTCCAATCTTGCCTTTTGTTGCCTTGTTTTTCTTCTCTTTTTGGGGCTTAGGAAAATATTCTTCCTTTTCAAAGAAAAATCAAAAGCACCCAATCCACACGTGAATTCATAATCCATAATATGACGATCGTTGGCGTCATCCAACAATTTTTTAATTAAAGAAATCAACTGTTCAATCTTGGTCAAAGTAGCAGGAGGACTGTTTCGAACCATGTCTAAGTAGCCAATTAATTCCTCCTTGGCCATCTCAATTTATTGAAAATTTACATCAACATTGTGACTATCCATGGCAATTGTGTCTGCATCTTCAGGAAGATCGGATATTTCCTCTACATTTAACTCAGGAGGGTCATTGTATGACTCAGTTGTGCTTTGATGATTTTGTAAATAGTTTGAAGCCATTGAATTGGAACACAACCAGCCCACCTTTATGGAATGAATTCATATGTTTCCACGAATAGACCATGGGAAATCACAAGTTATGAAATTTGTACAATGACAAGTGACAAGATATTTCTTATTAAATTTATATTGACTCCTCACCCAAAAATCATGAGACATTTGCGAATGAGGGTTGCAATCACTATCTGGAATTCTTTTTTCTTTTTCCATTGATGATTCCAACTGTTTCTCTTTCTTGCAATTATTTAAAAATCCTTCCTTTTTTATAATTGTGTGGAGGTAAATCCCCTCTGCGGACAGAGGCGATCCCTACTAGCCCAGACTGGGTCTAGCAACAATCGTTCACACTATAGTACAGGTTTCTAATTGCAGATAAACCAACTAGCGATGAAGGCTTACCTGGAATCCAATGTTGTCGCTCGTAGAGAAGGTAGCGCTCCCGTTCCTTAGCTCTGGAAGATTAAAATCCCCACGATCTCCGTGATCGGACACCTGCACACGCAAGAAACAAAACAAACGCAAGCATAAAATCCAGTGCATACAACTATATGTCAGTCAAAGAAGACATAACTCATGATAATTATCAAGAACAAGAGTGGAACCATAACCAATAGTCTCTTATCATTAATTAATCAAAAGAAGAATACAACCATAGCTCTGACGCTGAATTCTCCTTCGGAGGGTCGTCAGCAGAACACGTCTCGATAAAGCCTGTTACGGATGGGACAAACCTCTCTCTTCAGATGTCTCGACAAGGATCTCCTTGCTTGGATTTGGCCTTAAGGGAATAAATCAAGGCTCTTGCAGAATAAGGCTCTTGGGAACTTGGAGACTTAGAGATTCAACCATTCAGCCCTTCAGCCCCTTCATCAATGGATGAAGGTTATATTTATAGAGGAGAGGAAGAGGTTGGGATCCCTACAATAGTGGAAGGGAGGCCTTATCCCTTGGGAGGTTCCCCATAAGGTGGAAACAAGAGGCCAAAGGAGGAAGGTCGTGGTCATTCAGTCGAAACCACTCCTGATGACTCATCCACGAAGTTGTTATAATCGAAACTTCGCCTCTTTTTTTAAAAAAATTTCCAAAAACAGATTGGCGCGAGTGCTTAACTGGGACAGAGTGCCAATTGGCACGGGCTCAGTGTTATTTTTCCTCATTGGCGCGAGTACATAATGGGCTACCAGAGCCAAGGCAAAAACAGGTGTTTTTAGGGGTCTGCTCAGGAAATGATCAATAGAAGGAATGTTGTCCTCATGGAAAGGGATGTAATGATGGTATTTGCAAGGCATGAAACTACTTATTAGTCACATAAAAGACCCTCCAATGGGCGAGATGGGGATTGTAGGGACGGTGAAAAATTACTGTGTAACATATGCCCCCTAAAGCATGAGGCCCGAAAGAGAGAGAGGGGTGAAATTATTTACGAGAACGTGTCCAACTAAAAACACTGCCGTCGGAAAACCTGCGTAGAGAAATACAACTGATATCTCAGATACATGATATATATGTGGTATGGGCGCAGCCATCCATAACAAAGTATAGAATAATCCAGATCCAAGGCATGGACACAGCCATTCAGTGAGGATCGGTGAATAGACTCAGGTATGGTCGCATCCATCCAATCAGTGAGTCATGTAACTAATCATAAAAATCCACAAAATCGCAGCCTGGATTATAACAGATAGGAATCCAGGGTCTTGCGCTCCATCTCAACCCGAACAAATTACAAGTTCAAGCATGCGAATATGTGAGCTGAAGTCAAACATGCAAGAACATCGTCTGATTACCAGCCAATGATGAAAGTTGTTAACAGACGCGAGAGGTACCACCATTAATGCCAATGGTACTCAAGGTACTACAGGTACAATCTATGGCATGTGAACAATGAGCTGACGTCGAACACCCACAAAATCACTCGATCAGAGGCCAATGATGAAAACCTCACGTCGAATGCGAAGAACCTGCCATTGAGGCATGCAGGCTCCAAGGTACCGGAAGGGAGTGTCTGGATCAGCTTCTTGGATAATGAACTGAAGTCGACAGGAAGTGACCTTGATCGAAGGTGGGCCATAGTGTTTCCCACATCATTGACGCGAGACAGATGAACATAATGTCTTTGTGAATAAAGATCAGATGAGAATCAGAGGAAGGTTGATACTTGTAGAGGTCAACTTCTCTTCAACATGTGGCGGCACGACAGTGAGTTTGGCAGTATTTGACATCAAGGGATCAGAGGTCATGATAATGAGGCAAAGAGCAGATGAGAGGTCAAAAGGGATCACCCAAACCCATGGAGGCAAGTGAAAAATGAGATGAGACGTCCCCAACCCGACACGACTGCAGACAAGTGCCATGTTCAAGAGCGACATACTGCCGACATTATAATGATGTTGGTTCTATTTTCCCCACCATTTCTGGCAAGTACCTCTTTATTTTTACACAATCTTGAAGAGGATAGCATATGCTTGTCATATAAGTTCGTCCTTCGGATGAGCCCATCCTAGTACATTTAACGAGCCCTAGGAAGGAGAAACTCGAATAACATCATGATTGACAATTTCCGATGTCATGTAGGTTTAACAAGTCTGACAAAGGAAGAACTCGGCGTATTTTCATGTTTAGAGAGTTTGAAAAGACAGCAGAAAAATAAAATCCAATAGTCCCTTTTCGTAAATAGTTCCTCAGATTTGAAAAGGTAGAAAACTTTGTCTGAGAAAACCTTCTAGTCACAATAGGCTAGGGTATTCCTTTTTTGTAAATAATCTATCCCAGCTCGAAAAAGGGGTAAATGTATACTGGGTAGATGTCATTTCGTGGCCACTTTAACGAGATTGAAAAGACAAGGGCCTGAACAATCTTTTCATGTTTAGAGAGTCAGAAAAGAGTTGAAATTTGACTCCTCCTGGAGGAACGAGTGGTATAAAGGGTAGCAATTGTTTCTGGTAATGGTGGAACTGCTCTAGAACAAGTAAAGGTCAAGAGGCTAGCTAACAAGACCACTCATCGCAGCGGTTCCTCGGGAATGGGTAAAAAAACCAAGTGAAAGCATATGATCGGCCCAGCAGATAATGACGATGGAGTGAGAAAACCAAGGCTCATTTGGCAAAGACAGGCTGATAAGATGGCAATCACAAGAGGTAAAATGGGAAAGGTTTCATTTTTACACAAGCTTGAAATCAGGAAAATCTGCTTGAAGTTGGTTTCATTTTTACACAAGCTTGAAACAAAGATAAACTATGCTTGAAACCGATTTCATTTTTACACAAGCTTGAAATGGAAACAAACTATGCTTGAAAAGGTGAGCATGCCCCCAGCATGGTGACTCAATTCAAGGTGCATGCCCCCCAAGCTTCAGTCCATGCACCTGAGTAAACAGATGGAGGGAGTGAAGGTTCAAGTTACGAGATCTAAGAAAGACTCGAATAGGATTTTACGAGATCTGATCAAAGACTCGAATTGAACAAGAACGTGTTTCATTATTTTAACTAGGTTGACACATTAAAAGAACTATCCTCAGGACACCTTGTTTCATGGGTTAAGGAGCTTGACACAAGACAAGGAACTCTGCTCTGACAACCTTGTTTCATTTTTTAAGGAGCTTGACACAAGACAAGGAACTCTGCTCCGACAACCTTGTTTCATTTTTTAAGGAGCTTGACACAAGAAAACAAACTGTGCTCCGAAAAACTCATCATAATGAACAAGAATTCATCGCTTCCAAGAGTTCCACTCCTGATGAAAGGAAAACATCCTGGAAGTCAGAACCCAATGCCCCCAGCACCTGATGCACAACGACACTATCACTGAGTACAGGCACGGGGTAGGTAGCCACATAGTTGACCTGCGGTGGGGCAGATACAACGGGTGGATAAAAACTAGGAAGGGATGATGGCGGGATAGCTGCCACATCAGAACCAAAGAACGAAAGCTGATCAATGGTCACGATCCGTCCCTCATGTGGAAAACAGACCACACGAAAAAGGGAGGAGACAAGCGCTCCCATGGCATAGGTGTAATCACGTCCCAAAAGTACATTGAAATCCAAGGGGCCTGGAACAACCATCACGTCTATATGGATGGTTTTACCTCCCAAAGTGACAGGTAACCTTGGAAGGATCGCTAACGGTTGACTCGTTCTTTTGTTAAATGCCAACAGATTCTGCGTAACAGGCACAAGCGGCGGCGAGCCAAAAGCTTGCCAAGTAGTTGAGGATAAAATACTAACAGATGCGCCTTCGTCTATAATGGTGCTGGGTACGACCAGGCCAAAAGCCTATACTGTGATCTCGAAAGGCACATAAGACGGAAGGCGATATCCTGCAAATCGATTCCAATCAAAGAAAGCGACTAAACTAATCGGAGGGGCTACCATCGAACCGAGAAGGTCTTCCTTTGGTCTTACAGAAGAAGAAGGAGCATCCTCCACGACCTCCATCTCGAAGGTGGGAGGGGGATCCTCCAGGACCTCCATCATGGGAGGTGGAGGAGCAGCTTCTTGAGGTATAGGGATAGGAGAATCTTTCTCCAAGTCTGAAAAATATGAAGAAACAAGAAGAACCTGAGGGATGTGAAGTCCACTCTCAATGGAAAATACTTGGTGCACCGTAGACGGGGCTAGTTCAACTAATCCCAAGACCAATGGTTGGTCAGGGATGGATTGCTGAATTTGAATTTTTGAGGGAGCGGGATCAACCAAAGATGACTCTTGACCAATCATAGGATCGGCTGGTGGAGGACTCAAAGACAGCTCCTTATAACCAACCGGGAGGCATGGTGTAGAAATAGATGAGTTGTCCAAAACTCATTTGGCTTCATCCATATATGGACAAAGGTGAATGGCATGGTGCCCTTCACACAACTTACAGGGATTGGTGAGCTTACCCTGCTTCTTAGGAGCTTTACCAGCACTAGCTGAAGATGTGCCCCCAACCTGACTCCCGGAAGCTGAAGGCAACGACGGGCGATCGTTGGACCATGCTTCAAGCACCTTGGGAATGCCAGGGCAGTCTCAAAGAAGATGGTCTCCCATGCATAACATGCAAGGGAACTTGACTTTCCGCGGAGGGTTGGAAGGTTTATCAAGAGGAGATGTTTCGGAAGCAATAGTTGCAGCCTTAGCCTCTCTCTTATCAGACTTCCTCTTCTTTGTCTTCTTCTTCTTCTTCTTCTTAGCCACCTGGTTACTCGAATCCAGAATTTCACCAGGAGAAGTAGAAGAGGAGGACGCAAAAACAGGCGAAGAAGGGGAGAGGTCCACCTTAGAATCAACATGATGTTGTTCAGGTGGAGGAGACGGTTGAACAGAAGCCGAGACATTTGGGACCACAAAGGTTGGGAACAACCAAACAGGCAACCCAACAGTCAACCCAGGAAGGGACAACGTTGCCATGTAAGGAGCACCAACATTCCCAAAAGGAGGAAAATGACCAGGATTCCCATCGGGGGGAATTCCTTGGTTGGAAAACTCCAGGAAAGTCGCCATCAGAAACGATCTTCAGAACAACACCCTAAGGAAACTAACTTTAACCAGGAATATTTTGTGGGCAGTTAATTTTTTAAAACATTGAAACAAAACTCTACTGTTTCATATTTTAAGAGTCGAGAAACAAGAAAAAGGTGACTCTATCACTTTTAGATTGGAAACAAGTGTGAAAGGACAAGCGCTTGATGACCTTTTCAAATTTAAAGAGTCAGAAAATATCGAAATGACTGCTCAGGAATACTAGGAAAAGGGTGTACCAAATAACCGTGAACTGCAATATACACCTTGGTTTCAAAATGAAAGAGAAATCAACCAAGGACTTAACGTACATGCAGGTAATCTCCCCGAATGCTGTGTCCGGTGTATCACGGGTATAGGGGGGCAGACTCGGCTTCCTATGGATAAAGGATAGAAACCTAGTGGGGTCTCCCTTTATATACTCGATGGTATGGGGAGCACAAGTCCGTACTAGCACTGTCTAAAGCCAAGAGGCGAACGACAACTACTAGGTTTAAAGATGTCGGAACACGTCTCTAGCCTAGACCACTAAATGTTTCGTTAATGTTTCAATGCTTCCTTAGGTAAACTGAGTAAATTTTATGGTTGATCTTCAATTATGTTTCGGTTTCAAGGCCCTACCACATGTCATATGACAATCTCATGTATGCAGCTATATGAGAAAAGAAAAATTTTCAATTTGATGGATGCTATCTTGTTAAGGGGAGAGCTTCAAACAATGATGCGACATAAAACAACACTGCAAACGAAATCTTTTCCAAACTAGATGACTTTCACTATCCAAAAGTAATTTCAAACATTCAACGATGCAAACAATGCAATGTGATCTATGCAAAATCCTCTTTTTTGAAAACTATGCAATTGTAATCTAGGCACAATTTCCTTTTTCCTTTTCAAATAATAAGAATGCACTCAATGCACTTTTCGATGAAATGAGAATCTCCTTAATGCATGCTTTCAATGAAAGAGAATGCACTCAAAGTGATTTTTAGCTTTCAATCATTAAACAATGTGATCTAAGTTCAATGATAAATCTCAAAATACTCTTCAATGCAATGTGATCTAATGCATTTTAACAAAAATAACACTTTGAGACGAAAACTAAATAAACGCAAATCTTATTAATGAAGGATGAATGCAAAAGAGATGTAAAAAAACACTAAGAATGCAATCGTTGTTTCAAACACTTTGTCACGAAATCCCTCAAAAGGCGACAAGACATATGAGGTCAAACACAAACAGGACTTCCAAAGCAAGGGATCAAAACAAGGCATTCATTCCCTTTTACATCAAGCAATCATGGAAAGAAGACATTTCAAACAATGAGCAATGTAATCTATGCTCATATAGAGGAAAGACCAGAAGGGAAAGACACACTGGTGAAGGATTCAGGGAAAAAGTCTCAATTTTCACACACCCTGAAATTGGCCCAACTTTGTCATTGACAACTAGCGCCAACTGACGCGACTTGCTCACTGAAAACTAGCGCCAATGCCCAATTGGCGCGGGTTGCTAACTGACAACAAGCGCCAATGCCTGAAAATGAAAAAACAAAGAATTTCTCCCAACCAAGACCAGACTCACCACTTCAAGCAGAATCTAAAACAAACCTAGAAGAAAAGTATTGACCAAAATAAACTTTCGAACAATGGTAAACCCTAGCACCTACAAGAGATGGCGCGACTGTCTGGCTGTAATCTGCACCAGACAGGGGATGGCATGAGTGATGAACTGGCAACCTGCACTAATTAGCACGACTGTCAGGGTGGAAACCGCGCTAATCAAGCCAACCATGAAAGGATGAAAATTCGAAAAAGCAGAGGTCAGATCTGATCCTCTGGGGTTGAACCAAAAGCCAAACACTCAGAAAAGAGCCAGCCAAAAGAGCTAATCAAGCAAGAAGAATCGAGAAACAACCGAAAAGACAAGACAATACTCCAAGTGTTCAATTCAGAAACTAAACCAGAGATTGACTGAAGCAGCGTTGATCTACTTCGCAATTGCAGAGAAAAAGCATTTCGAAGGCTATCTGGCCAACTTCAGGCTCCGTCTATAGCTCATAAAACAAACAACAACAAGCTAGACGTTCCCCAGTGGAGTTGCCAATTTGTTGTGGAGGTAAATCCCCTCTGCGGACAGAGGCGATCCCTATTAGCCCAGACTGGGTCTAGCTACAATAGTTCACACTATAGTGTAGGTTCCTAATTGCAGATAAACCAACTAGCGATGAAGGCTTACCTGGAATCCAACGCTGTCGCTCGTAGAGAAGGTAGCGCTCCCGTTCCTTAGCTCTGGCATATCACAATCCCCACGATCTTCGTGATCGGACACCTGCACACGCAAGAAACACAACAAACGCAAGCGTAAAATCCAGTGCATACAACTATATGTCAGTCAGAGAAGACATAACTCATGATCATTATCAAGAACAAGAGTGGAACTATAACCAATGGTCGCTTATCATTAATTAATCAAAATAAGAATAAAACCATAGCTCTGACGCTGAATTCTCCTTCGGAGGGTCGTCAGCAAAATGCGTCTCGATAAAGCCTGTCAGGGATGGGACAAACCTCTCTCTTCAGATGTCTTGACAAGGATCTCCTTGCTTGGATTTTTCATTAAGGGAATGAATCAAGGCTCTTGCAGCATAAGGCTCTTGGGAACTTGGAGACTTAGAGATTCAACCATTCAACCCTTCAGCCCCTTCATCAATGGATGAAGGCTATATTTATAGAGTAGAGGAGGAGGTTGGGATCCCTACAATAGTGGAAGGGAGGCCTTATCCCTTGGGAGGTTCCCCATAAGGTGGAAACAAGAGGCCAAAGGAGGAAGGCTGTGGTCATTCAGTCGAAACCACTCCTGATGACTCATCCACGAAGTTGTTGTAATCGAAACTTCGCCTCTTTTTTTAAAAAACTTTCCGAAAACAGATTGGTGTGGGTGCTTAACTGGGACAGAGCTTCAATTGGCGCGAGCTCAGTGTTAATTTTCCTCATTGGCACGAGTACATAATGGGCTACCAGCTCCAAGGCAAAAACATGTGTTTTTAGGGGTCTGCTCAGGAAATGATCAACAGAAGGAATGTTGTCCTCATGGAAAGGGATGCAATGATGGTATTTGCAAGGCATGAAAATACTTATTCGTCACATAAATGACCCTCCAATGGGTGAGATGGGGATTGTAAGGATGGTGACAAATTACCGTGTAACAATAATTTTCTTAAACCGATAAAAAGGTTCAACATTTGTTAGAAGAACATATATCAACTAATCCATCCTACGAGAACCTTTCTTTCTTCTATGAGATATAAAGTTTGTCTTTAGGTAACAGTGATATGATTCCACAACATTGTTTGTCTCCTAATTTGCATGGGGAAAACCCTGACAACCTTTGACCCACATCCCTAATTGCATAAAATTTTTGTTAATGAAGATATTTCATCCATATTTCAAACTAAAAAAAGAAATGTAACTTAAGAGTTTTTCAACTTACAAATCTTGTCGCCAGCAACCTAATTCTTGTGGAAACAGTCTAGGAACTTTTCCTCATTAGGAAATTTGTTGAGGAAAGCATTAATTGCATTGCTCACTTCAACATTGGAAATATAATTCATAATTAAACCCAAATCACTAAACATTTCTTTTGCTATTTTTGGATTACTGGCCAATCGATACACATTTTTTAGCCATGCTCGACGTATGTGCCAAACACACAAGATAACATTGCACCTTGTGATTCTCCTGCCACATTCAATTCATTTCAAGCATGTTATTTTTGTATTAAATACAAGTTGTGCTATAAAATAAGAATATTGAAGTTACCTTAAAGCATGAATTTCAGTCAATGCATCATCAACCATGAAATTATTAAATTTCCAACTATGATGAACTTGGTGACACCTATGCATCAACTGCTCCAACCAAAGTGAAATGTCCTGTGATGATTACATGATACCACCACCCATGCAACTGACACCCCACTTTGTTGAGAAACAAGCCCAAAAATAGAAGAAAAGATGTATCAATGCCTTAGAAATAAGCCACTTCGAGGGGGCAACCTCCAATACATTACATGAATGAAAAATTCTTGGATGATACAAATGAAAAAACCTCCTTTCTATATATAGAATTCCATGGGGCCACAATTTAATCTTGGTTGACCTAACAATAATAATTGAAGGGCACAATAATAACAATATGGGGGTTACAGGGGTACAACAATAACAATAAGGAAGTTACACTAACAACAATAAGGGACTATACTAGTAATATAGGGACCTAACATGCTCCTCTCCTTCAAAAAAGTGTTGTCCTCAAAATTTGAGTAGCTCTGGGTGCTTTTGTATGAAATTATCATCCTCCTATGTAGAATATTCAGTGGGTAAGTTCTTCCATTTAACGAGATACTCTGAAATTGATCGATTTCATAGTTGTCGAGTTCTTGTTTCTATCACTGCTTCAGGTTCCAATATGGTTTTTCCTTCCTCATCAAGTTCTGGAAATATTTTTTTGAACTGGAATTTTGTCCCCTATAACCTTTTCTAAGCATGAAACATTTAAAACTGGATGCACTCACGAAGAAGTAGGAAGCTCCAATTTGTATGCCATAGTACCAATATTTTGCAAAACCTTGTAACGACCATAGTAATTTGGAGATAATTTATTATCCTTCTTAGCTTGCTTGAGGGACATTTTTTTGCATGGTTTTAGCTGTAAAAATACCCACTCTCCCACATCAAAAATTCTCTCACTATGATGTTGATATGCCTGTTGTTTCATTCGATTTTGTGCCAAATTTAGGCTATCCTTTAAGAGTTGGAGAACTTCTTGTTGATGCTCGATGTGATCCTCCACTACTTGAACCCTAGAATTTTCCCTTAAAGAAGATGTGATGGATGGTGGATGATATCCATAAAGTTCCATAAGTGGGGTCATTTTTGTTACAGTATGGAAGGAAGTGTTATACCAGCATTCAGTGAGAGGTAACCACTTGACCCATTGTGCTTTCTTATCAGATACAAAACAACGAAGATATCCTTCCAAATATTTATTCACTATCTTTGTTTGACCATCGGATTGAGGATGATAAGGTGAAATATGAGATAGCTGAGTACCCAAACAAGAAAATAATTCCGTCCAAAAATTTTCTGTAAAAATGGGATCTCTGTCACTTACAATAATCTTCGGGTTTCCATGTAGCATTTGAATTGTTTCTATAAATGTTGTAGCAAATATACTCACTTTAAATGGATGAGATAATGCACAAAAGTGTGCATACTTGGTAAGTCTATCAAGTAACACCACGATGACACTCCTTCCTTCGGACTTAGGTAAACCTATGATACAATCCATTAAAATATCCTCCCAACGTTGACTTGGAATGGATAAAGGTTTCAGAAGACCTGGGGTCTTAATTGTCTAAACTTTATTTTGCTTGCAAACCAAAAATTCCGCCACAAACTTTTGAATATAAGATTTAAGGCCATCCAAAAAAAAATATTTCTTCACCTTGTGGTAAGTTTTTAAAAATCCCGAGTGTCCTCCTAAAGGAGAAGTGTGCAATTCCAAAACAATCTTTTTGTCTTATTTGGGAATTGTTGCAAATATATAAGCGATCTTTGTACCATAAGGAATCAGTTTTCCAACTAAATGTAGCAGATGTACTAGGATCTTGTTGCAACTTTTGAATGAGAGTCCACACTTATTTGTCCTTCTTCCATTCATCCCTTGCTTCGGTTATCCAATCTGGCTGGATAATTGAAATGGCACAAATCAATTCTTCCACCTCTTCATCCTTTCTTGAGAGTGCATCTGTAACAACATTTAGCTTCCCTTTTTTGTAGATGATTTCAAAGTCATAACCCAACATCTTTGTGACCCATTTTTGTTGCTCTTATGAAGATAGTCTTTGCTCCAAAAAGTGTTTAAGGCTATCATGATCAGTTTTTACCTTGAAGTGTCTTCCCATTAGGTAAGGTCTCCATTTCTTTAGTGCATGTAGTGTTGCCAACATTTCCTTCTCATAAATAGCCTTTTGTAAATACTTTCCTTTGCTTGAATGACTTTCAAAAGCAATGGGTCTTCCTTCTTGCATTAAAACAGCACCAATTCCATTTCCTGAGGCATTACATTCCATAATAAAGGTTTTTGTGAATTCTGGGATAGCTAAAATTGGTGCTAGGTACATTACCTCTTTAGGATATTCAAAGGCCTTAGTTTCTTTTGGAGTCCATGAAAATGCATCTTTCTTCAATAATTTTGTTAGAGATGCTACTATTCTCCCATAATTATTAACAAACTTGCGATAATACCCTGTTAACCCAAGAAATCCATGCAACTGATTTATGGTTGTGGGTACTTTCCATTCCTTAATGGCTTTAATTTTGTTAGGGTCTACCTTGACACCCTCATGAGAAATAATATGACCCAGATATTCCACCTCTTGTACTCCAAAGAAACATTTGGAGGTTTTTGCATATAATTGTTTCTACTTTAATAGTTTGAGCACCCTGTCATCATGTTGAACATGATCCTTCCAATACCTGCTGTAGATTAGTATATCATCAAAAAATACTAGCACAAATTTTCTAAGGAAGGGTTTGAAAATGAAATTCATCAACCCTTGAAATGTAGAAGGTCCATTGGTAAGGCCAAAAAGCATGACCAAAACTTCATAATGACCCTCATGAGTTCGAAATTTTGTTTTTAGAATATCTTCAGTCTTCATTCTAATTTGATGATATCCTGAACAAAAATCCAACTTGGTAAAATAAATTTCTCCATGTAATTCATCCAATAATTCATCAATCACAGGAATGGGAAATTTATATTTAATAGTGAGCTTATTGAGCTCCCTATAATCCGGACACATGCGCCAGGATCCATATTTCTTGTGCACCAATAATACTGGAGCAGAGAAAGAACTTTGACTAGGTTCAATTATACCAGCCTCTAACATTTCTAATATCATACACTCAATTTAGCTCTTTTGGACATAGGATATCTGTAAGGCCTGATGTTTGGAGGAACATTTCCTGGAATCAAATGAATAGCATTATCATGATCATGAATAGGTGGGAGTCCTTTGGGAGTATCAAACACCTTGGAATGATTGTCCAAGACTATTTGGAGATCTGGAGGAATAGATGATTTTTATGTTGGAACTTCCAGTGAGCATAATTGTGAAATTACGCTCCGTTGTTCTTTATTTAGAAGCTCTGTCATGACATTAGAGCTTATTATCTTTCTTGGCTTCCCTACGATACCCCGTAACTTGATTTCCTTTCCTTCTGAAAAAAAAAATTCAAGAAAATTTCTTGAAAATTAAAAGCTACCGTCCCCAAATATTGTAACCATTGTACTCCTAGTACACCATCAACACCTCCCATTGGGATGGAAAGCATTGGAATATTCAATATATATTCCCCCATGGATAGTTGATATTATGGAATTTTATAGAGAAATTTATAGTTCCTCCATTCACAACCATCACTTGACATTCTGGTGCTAGGTATAGGAAACAGAGTCAATTCCTTGGCTACCTTACAATGACTAAAATTATGGGTACTACCCGAATCAATAAACAATAATATTACCATTTTCTTCTTGATATGTCCTTCTATCTTGAGAGTTTGAAGAGTGGTAATTCCTACCAATGCATTACATGATGTCGGACTCATTTCTTCTTTTTCTAGAGTTTATTCCTGGTGTATATCCTCTACTTTTGAAGTTTCTTCTTCATTTTCTTCCTCCTCTTCACAATCTATGTAAAATAATTTCTTCTCAGCATTCTTATGACCTTTAGTGTATTTGATATCACAACTGTAGCAAAGCCCTTTTTCTCTTTTTTCTTGCAATTGTTGTGGTGTCAACCTTGTAGGTTGTGGAAGGAGTAGCAACACTTCCATCTTTATAGATGTGAGTGGAAATATTCCTTTTCGCCATAATTTTACATTCAATTTTTCTTGCCAACCTGAATGCCTTCTCCAATGAATCCGATTCCCAAACACAGACTTCATGTTGGATGTTATCCTTTAAAGTCCCTATGAAGGCATCAATCCTATGTTCCTCTAGAATATTAGTTAACCTTATATTCAATTTTTGGAAGTCCTCAATGTGCTCCAACACTGAACCCTTTTGTTTGACATTTATCAATTGGATAAAGAAGGTGTTGCTCTTTGTATTCTCATAACGTGCTATCATTTCCTTCATAAAAATCGACCAAGTGACAACTTTTTTACGAGAGCAAAGCCATCGATACCATAAAAGTGTATTTTTTTCTAAATGTAAAGTTTGAATGCGTAACTTTTGAGTGTTTTGCACATTATTGAGATCAAAATATTGCTCCATCTGTAGTGTCCATGTTACGGGATCCTTGCCATCAAACTTCCTCATATCCATATTTGGAATATGGTGGTTCTTCCATCCAACATTAGAGTCTATGAAATCACGATTAACATTTATTTTTTTCTCATCATGAGTTTCCTCTACTATCTTTTCGCCATTAGGAAAAATTTCTTGTATCAACTTTGTCAAACCCTTCATGTCTTCTTTTAGATCATTCTTCATGTTTTCCATGTTGTCTTTCATTTTTTCTTCCATGTCATCCATCTTAGCTTCCATGCCAGCTTTCAATACATCCATCTTAGCTTCCACGCCTTTCTTCAAACCATCCATATTATTCTTCAAACCATCTGTCTTTGCTTCCAAGCCTTTCTTCAAAACTTCCATTTCATTTTTTGTTGCTCTTTACGAGAGCGAAATTTGGTACACCTACTCTTGTAATTTTGATAGATCATGTTGCAATTATTCATCTTCATGAGTCATAGTAGAGTACTCTGAGGGCTTAATGGGTGTTTAATTATTTTGAGGAATTTCATAAACCAATACTGAAATATATGCTCAATAGACCCTTGGAATCGCTTCAAACTAATTTTTTTTTACACAAGACTTATGCAATTCGGAAAACAATACACACCTTTTTCTTGCTTTTGAGGAGCTCGATATTGAAAATGAATTATCTATGTGATTTCAGATTTTCAATATCTGAAATTTGGAACTGAGGTAGCCCTCTGAATTCTCTTTCGAATGCCATAGTTCTGACCTAATTTGGATTCTTGAAGACAAAGTTTTTCCCAATCTCCTACGATGACCTAATTATGGACTGGTTTAGTAGGTGAACTTGTACGACTTGCCACGTGTCACTGTTTCCTCCTCCAGCTCTTTAATTGATAGAAAGGAAACTAGAGTCAATGTACTTGCATCCAATTTTTACATAATTTCAATCTGATGCTCAGAGAGAGCGTTATGAATATTTTCCCACGATCACCTCTTTGAGATGAAATTCGGGAGCCTGCAAAAGACCTAACTTCAACAGACCATATCTCCAAAAATATTTTGAACCAAGGTCTGAAATTTTGCGATGATATTCCTCAGGGTTGCGGCTTCGCACTATAAACATTTCAGCTTCTAAACCTTCATAGAAAAAAATTTATTTCGAAAATGCCACGATGACCTGTTTGGAGCAACGAAACCCTAGAATCCAAAGCTCTGATGCCACATGTTGAGAAACAAGCTCCAAAAATAGAAGAAAAGAGATATCAACGCCTTATAAATAAGCCACTTTGAGGGGAAAACCTAAAGTACATTACATGAATGAACAATACCTGGATGATACAAATGACAAAACCTCCTTTCTATATATAGGAGTCCATGGGGCCACAATGTAATCCTAGCCGACGTAACAATAATAATTCAAGGGCACAATAATAACAATATGGGGGCTACAGGGGTACAAAAATAACAACAAGGGGGTTAAACTAACAACAATAAGGGACTATACTAGTAATATAGGGACCTAACACACTTTGTTGGTGATCAAACATGACGAGTGTGTACAATTGATACTATCACATTCAAAATACATAGATCATAAACTTCAGATCACCAATCATTATTAATCAAGTTATTGTACTAGATCAGTCATTCTTAATACACTCACCCCATACTTATTTGTGCTGAATGTCAAATCCATGGCTATTAGGCTATTTTTCGATAGCTTCACCATGGTCTCCAACATCCACCTCGTCTGAATTCCAACTATAAAAGAGACATCTCCACCATTGGGCTTTTGATAAAATAAAAAATAATTTGGGTGTTTCCTATACCAAAGGTTCACACTCATTTCATCCTTCTTATGCAACTGATAATTTTCTTTCATTAGACGATTATATATGTTAACAACATATTTCCTACAAAAAAGAAAATCTCTATCTCGAGCTGCAGCATCCATGTCAATATATTTTTAACATGAATTTTAAAAACAGAGTCAACTGACACATCTAAGAAGAAATAACTCTCTACATAGGAAACAATGTCCCTTGATAACTTTGGTTGATGAAACACCCTAGCAGGACCCGAGGTTTCATTTTGGCCATGACAAGGTGATCCTTGGCTATCTACATGCTCATACATGTTATATGTTATTATCGAAACCTCAGGGATTTGAACCATTATTTTTACAATGAAATGGCATTGGCATCCCCTCTTTTTCACAAATGAGTATTTTCTCTTCACTTCATCTTGTCCCCTTCTATCATCGGGGCCATATGAAAAAGCATAACAGCATAAAAAAGTTTGAAAACTCAATACATATGATTCCATGAAAACTATTTGAGCACTATTATTACCACCATATATACGTAGGATTTAGAAAAAAATTTACACTTCATATATCAAGGAAGTAGTGGGCCTTGAGCCTGGACATTTTTTTTGTACCCGGGTGAAAGAACATGGAGCATCTATGTTCATTTCCTCTCCTTTAATATAGTCTCCAATTCTAGTTGAAGGGATTTTTAAAATCCGATCTAAGGATTCCATGTGTTTTCCTTGTACAAGAGACCAATATAAATCCGACCTAGAGAAGATGAGATTTTATTTAGGATTTTGCACTGGAAGGGAAATTTTTTACTCCCATTTCACTTGCTTCACCATTTTTAAGCGAGTTGCCACAACGGTGGAGTGGGCGTAACGGTTGACCAACAAATTGGAACAATGGTTGTCCAGATGGTCTCCCTTAGAAAATGGTCTAAATAACTTGGGTTGTGGTAAAAAAATTAAATGGGCTATAGTAAACAAATTAAATGGATTGTGGTAAACAAATGATTCAGGGATTCTCACTTAAAAATATGCATACATCCAGTTAAAAAGGAAACATTCACTAAACAAAATAGACTGGTTTCCAGTAGCGGTAGAGCGAGGGCTTTCATTCCATCGAGATTTGTAACAAAAATAACATTTAAACAAAACAGGGACATTTAACTAAATATATAATTACTTAAAAAAACCGAAAAGCCAACACCACAAATCCGATCTCCATTGAGTAACTCCTTCTATTTTTTGTTGTTCAATCAGACTGGTGTGTAATCCAATTTTTTTGTTGTTCAATCCGAATCGTGTGTAACATGGGATGATATGTTCTGTCGATTATAGGATCTATATAGGGGAGGCTCGATTGATCATGGCACTGAGGCTCTAGCGTCTTCCCTTGAATGGTGTGCAGGGACCTATTTGGAGTGGGTTGAAGCAGCTCGAGGAACGAAAGGAAATATTTGCATTCATGGTTGCCCCCATGCGTAGGTGAGAGGAAACGGAAATGGTGATTGGCTCCTAAATGGGCTCCTTCAAATGGTAACGTCGTGGGACGAAGAGGGATGGAAACATATGGAGACAGGGAGAGGCGTGGGGCTCGCATTCACTAGAGGAATTCACCGGTCACCAAGGGCACAAAACCTAAAGGGCATTCCTTCGAATGGTTATCTTAATCATTTATGAATACCATGAAGCCATTTCGTTGTAATTAGAATATCTATTTTGGAAACGATAGTTGACATAGTTATTTTTCCACTAGATATGACCTCTGTACGGTCACAATTGCAAACATGAGTGTCTTAAGTGTAAAAAAGAGTGTATTGAGCGTAAAAATGCTTGTTATTTTTCGAATCATAGCCTATTCGTACATCCGTAGTTCGTAGGGTAAAGCAATGGTTGCGACGAGAGTCCGCAACCAGCTAAAATTTGCATCTAAAGTAGTAGTTAGTTCATTTTCTTTCTTTAGCTTGTATCCCTGGCCATATTTCAGGTCTCGAGCCCTGCCTCCTTGAGGTCATCAAGAGTCAAACCATGATATTAGAATCCTGGCATTTCATTTCATCTAGAGAGTGACTTGACCAGACTAGATCATTTGCAACTCTAAGCCATACCTTGGACCAAATTTAAGTTCAAATTGGTGACCATCACTCTAACTAAATTTGAACTTTAATAGTATTTTTTCATTGCACAAATATTAAAGCTTATTAAAATAGTGAATCCAAAATGAACACTTACCTGCACTTTAAAGACCTAATTTGTTACAAGATATATTTTAGCCAAAATAAGCACATACAGACGAAGTTTTCATAGAGTACATTTATGGCTATAATAAGAACAAAAATGTTTATGCGTGATGTGGATAAATTGATAAAATAAATGTGTACTAAAATGGGGAAACTCTTCAAGAATAATTTCACTTTCCAAAAGAAATTATATATTAAAATTCTAATAATTTTTTTATATTATATATAAATAAATAAAAATAGTAAAATTACATTAAATTATGTTAAATAATGAAATACTAAATATTTAGATAATATAAAAAATAAATATCATATTTTTCTTATTATAATTTTTTATCAGAAATACTTGATTGAAATTTTAATATATTTTTTTACATTTCATTTATTAAATACAAGTATTATATTATTTTTAGATAGGTAAAAAATAGTAAAATTAAATTATTAAATAATTATTCTCTTAAAAATGTAAAAGATTAATATCATATTTATCTTAATATAATTACTTATTAATTATTATTTAAAAACATAGAAAATAAATATCATATTTATCTTAATATAATCAATTATTAAAAATTTGTAATTGGAAATTTTCATATATTTATTTACATATAATTTATAATAATATATTACAATAATTTATAACCCATTCAACTTAATCAATAAAATTATATTGATAATCTAAGTTATAGTAATTATGAATTTTTTTAATCATGTGAGGTGATAAATGTTAAAAGCATCACCACCACACTTAATTAATACAAGTGGCCCTTTATGTTGTCTTAACACTCGACATGCAAACAACTTTAGGTGGCCCTTCATCTTGTCTTAACACTCGACATGCAAACAAATATAGGTTTCACGTGAGATAAATGGTCATTACTCCTGGCCCATCATTTCTAACTCAAGGCTGAATATGGACACTCATTTCCCTTTGAATCCATCATATTCTATTGCTATTTTAGTTTGATAAGATGAGAAACCGATTATTTCATTCCTTCTCATAGTTGTTTCCTTATTTTCTTTCTCTATTTCTCGATCTTTTTCATGAGCTTTCTCCACCTCACTTCTACATGAATGAGAGGAGGCATTCTCTATGGAAGTTGGTTCTCTATGAATTTCCTTATTTGCAAGACTTTCTATATTGGATGGGTAGACTTTGGTGCTCTATGAATTCAATATACTGAGGCAACGAGCTCGAGTTCACCGTGGCAGTAGCAGGAGTAGGGGGTAGGGCTTCTTACACTCGTTTAAGGGTTGAATCCTTATCTTGTGCTTCCACACAACAAAATCTTCGTGGTGGAAATGCGAACAAAACAAAATTAGTGAGCTAAATATCACTTGGAAGCTACTTGTACAAATGCACTTCTTTGAAGTTATTTTTTTCATATGTGAAAGTATCATAAGTAATATTTTTGGGTTTAAATATCATAACTTGCATTTTGTCAATGTTCATTGTCGTTTGTTTACTCTGATGAAATTCATTAAGTATTCTAAGTCTCTTATTGAGGTTATAGTGACTCCTTGCTAGAAGAATAATGTAATTGACATAAAAAAGAAGGATGATGACTATACTATCTGTTAGGTCCCTATATTAATAGTATAGTCCCTTATTGTTGTTAGTGTAACCCCATTATTTTTATTATTGTACCCTTGTAAGCCCAATACTGTTATTATTGTGCCCTTAAATTATTATTGTTAGGTCGGCTAGGATTCCATTGTGGCCCCATGGACTCCTATATTTAGAAAGGAGGTTTTGTAACTTGAATCATCCAATAATTGTTCATTCATGTAATGTATTGGAGGTTTCCCCCTCGAAGTGGCTTATTTCTAAGGCGTTGATATCTCTTTTCTTCTCTTTTTGGAGCTAGTTTCACAACATTTGGTATCAAAGCTTTGAGATTCTAGGGTTTCGCTACTCCAAACAGGTCAGCGTGGAATTTTCGCTATAACGTTTTTTCTACAAAGGTTCAGAATCTGAAATTTTTAGAATGCGAATAAAAAATCCCGAGGAACATCTTTGCAAAATTTCAGATCTTGGTTTGCAATATTTTAGGAGATATGATCTTTGCAAGTTAGGTCATTTTACAAGCTCCTGAATTTAACCTAAACAGGTCATCGTGGTATTTTTGTAATAACGTTTTTTATACGAAGGTTCAAAAGCTGAAATGTTTAGAGTACGAAGCCGCAATACTGAGGAACCTCGTCAAAAAATTTCAGATATTGGTTCGCAATATTTTCGGAGATATGATCTATGGAAGTTAGGGCGTTTTGAGGCTTTTGAATTTCATCTCAAAGAGGTGATCGTGGGAAAATATTCATAGCTCTCTCTCTGAGCATCGGATTGGAATGCCGTAAAAATTGGCTGTAAGCACACGGACTATAGTTTTTAGTCTATCAATTTCAAAGCCAAACGAGGAAACAGTGACACGTGGCAAGTCGTACAAGTTTTCTCTACTGAACCAGTCCAAAATTGGGTCATTGTGGGAGATTGGACCTAAATTTGCCTTGAAGAATCCAAATTAGATCATACCTATGGCATTTGAAAGAAGCTCCAGAGGGATACTATAGGGCTGAATTTCAGATATTGAGGATCACAATTATAGAGATAATTCAATTTCAATATCGAGCTCCTCAAAAGCAAGTAAAAGGTGTGTATTTTTTTTCTAAATTGCATAAGTCTTTTTTGAAGAATCAAGTTGAATTGATTCCAAGGCCATATTGTAGAATAGATATCAATATTATATTCTAAAATGGCCCCTCAAATTAATTCAACACCCATTAAGCCTTTATAAAGCTCTACTATGACTCATGAAGATGAAGAATGGCAACATGACATATCAAAATTACAAGAGCAAGTGCAACAAATTTCACTCTCGCAAAAAGAAACAAAAAATGACATGGAAGTTTTGAAGAAAGGCGTGGAAACTAAGATGGATGGTTTGAAGAAAGGCTTGGAATCTAAGATGGATGGTTTGAAGAATAGCATGGAATCTAAGATAGATGGCATGGAAGTTTGCATGGAATTTAAGATGGATGGCATGGAATATAAGATGGATGACATGGAAGCTAAGATCGATGAGAAAATAGAAAACATGAAGAATGATCTAAAATCAGACATGGAAGGTTTGACAAAGTTGATACAAGAAATGTTTGCTAATGGTGAAAAGATATTAGAGGAAACTCATGATGAGAACAAAATTAATGTTAATCATGATTTCATAAAATCTAATGTTGGCGGGAAGAACCACCATATTCCAAAAATGGATATGAGGATGTTTGATAGAAAGGATCCTGTAACATGGATACTACATATGGAGCAATATTTTGATCTCCATAATGTGCAAAACACACAAAAGTTACGCATTGCAACTTTACATTAAGAACAAAATACATTTGTATGGTATCGATGAGTTTGCTCTCATAAAAAAATTGTCACTTGGTCAATTTCTATGGAGGAAATGATAGCACATTATGAGGATACAAAGAGAAACACCTTCTTTATCCAATTGATAAACCTCAAACAAAAGGGTTTAATGGGGGAGCACATTGAGGACTTCCAAAAATTGAATATAAGGGTAACTGATATTCCAGAGGAACACATGATTGATCTCTTCATAAGTACTTTAAAGGATAACATCCAACATGAAGTTCGCGTTTTGGAACCTGATTCATTGGAGAAGGCATTCAGGTTGGCAAGAAAAATTGAATGTAAAATTATGGCGACAAGGAAGCCTACCACTCACTTCTATAAAGAGGGAAGTGTTGCTACTCCTAGATTTCCACAACCTACAAGGTTGACACCACAACAATTGGAAGAAAAAAGAGAAAAAGTGCTTTGCTACAGATGTGATAGCAAATACACTAAAGGTCATAAGTGTGCTGAGAAGAAATTATTTTACATAGATTGTGAAGAGGAAGAAGAAAATCAACAAGAAGAGGATATACACCAGGAACCAACCCAAAAAGAGGAAGAAACGAGTCCGACCATATCGTGTAATACATTGGCAGGAATTACCACTCCTAAAACTCTCAAGATAGAAGGACATATCAAGAAGAAAAAGGTAATAGTGTTGATTGATTCAGGTAGTACCCATAATTTCATTCATTGTAAGGTAGCCAAGGAATTGAACTGTTTCCTATACCCAGCACCAGAATGTCAAGTGATGGTTGCAAATGGAGGAACTATAAATTGCTCTGGAAAATTCCATAATATCAAGTTAACCATGGGGGAATATGTATTGAATATTCCAATGCTTTCCATTCCTATGGGAGGTGCTGATGTTGTACTAGGAGTACAATGGTTACAATCTTTGGGGATGGTAGCTTTTAATTTTCAAGAACTTTTCTTGAAATTTTTTTCAGAAGGAAAGGAAGTCGAATTACGGGGTATTGTAGGGAAGTCAGGAAAGATAATAAGCTCTAATGTCATGAAAAAGCTTCTAAATAAAGAACAACGAGGCATAATTGCACAATTATGCTCACTAGAAGTTCCAACATCAAAATCATCTATTTCTGTAGATCTCCAAAAAGTCCTGGACAATCATTCCAAGGTTTTTGAAACTCCTAAAGGACTCCCACCTATTCGTGATCATGATCATGCTATTCATTTGATTCCAGGAAGTGTTCCTCCAAACATCAGGCCTTATAGATATCCTTATGTCCAAAAGAGCGAAATTGAACGTATGATTGCAGAAATGTTAGAGGCAGGTCTAATTCAACCTAGTCAAAGTTTTTTCTCTTCTCCTGTATTATTGGTACACAAGAAGCATGGATCATGGCGCATGTGTTCGGATTATAGGGAGCTCAATAAGTTCACCATTAAAGATAAATTTCCCATTCCTGTGATTGATGAATTATTGGATGAATTACATGGAGCAATTTATTTTACCAAATTGGATCTTCATTCAGGGTATCATCAAATTAGAATGAAGACTGAAGATATTCTGAAAGCAACATTTCAAACTCATGAGGGTCATTATGAATTTTTGGTCATGCCTTCTGGCCTTACCAATGCACCTTCTACATTTCAAGGGTTGATGAATTCCATTTTCAAACCCTTCCTTAGAAAATTTGTGCTAGTATTTTTTGATAATATATTAATCTACAACAGGTCTTGGAAGGATCGTGTTCAACATGTTGACAGGGTGCTCAAACTATTACAGGAGAAACAATTATATGCAAAAACATCTAAATTTTTCTTTGGAGTACAAGAGGTGGAATATCTGGGTCATATTGTATCTCACAAGGGTGTTAAGGTAGATCCTAACAAAATTAAAGCCATTACAGAATGGAAAGTCCCCACAACCATAAAGCAGTTGCAAGAATTTCTCGAGTTACTAGGGTATTATCAAAATTTTGTTAAGAATTATGGGAGAATAGCAGCACCTCTAAAAACATTATTGAAGAAAGATGCATTTTCATGGACTCCTGAAGAAACAAAGGCCTTTGAACATCTTAAAGAGGCAATGTGCCTAGCACCAGTCTTAGCTACGCTAGACTTCACAAAAACCTTTATTGTGGAATGTGATGCCTCAGGAAATGGAATTGGTGTTGTTTTAATGCAAGGAAGACTCATTGCTTTCGAAAGTCATCCAATCAAAGGAAAGTATTTACAGAAACCTATTTATGAGAAGGAAATGTTAGCAATACCGCATGCACTAAAGAAATGGAGAACTTACTTAATGGGAAGACACTTCAAGTTAAAAACTGATCATGATAGTCTTAAACACTTTTTGGAACAAAGACTATCTTCAGAAGAGCAGCAAAAATGGGTCACAAAGATGTTGAGTTATGACTTTGAAATAATATACAAAAAAGGGAAGCTAAATGTTTTTTCAGATGCACTCTCAAGAAAGAATGAAGAGGTGGAAGCATTGCTTTGTGACATTTCTATTATCCAACCAGATTGGATAACCGAAGCAGGAGATGAATGGAAGAAGGAAGAAGACGTGTGGACACTCATTCAAAAATTGCAGCAAGATCCTAGTACATCTGATACATTTAGTTGGAAAAATGATTCCTTATGGTACAAAGATCACTTATATCTTTGTAAGAATTCCCAACTGAAACAAAATATTCTTTTGGAATTGCACACTTCTCCTTTAGGAGGACACTCAAGATTTTTAAAAACTTACCACAGGGTGAAGAAAGAATTTTTTTGGGATGGCCTTAAATCTGATACTCAAAATTTTGTGGCGGAATGTTTGGTTTTCCAGCAAAATAAAGTTGAGACAATTAAGACCCCGGGTCTTATACAACCTTTATGCATTCCAATTCAACGTTGGGAGGAGATTTCAATGGATTTAGCACAGGTTTACCTAAGTCCGAAGGAAAGAGTGTCATCATGGTGGTAGTTGATAGACTTACCAAGTATGCACACTTTTGTGCATTATCTCATCAATTTAAAGAAAGTACAGTTGCTACTACATCTATGGACACAATTCAAAAGCTACATGGAAACCCAAGGGTTATTGTAAGCGACAAAGATCCCATTTTTACTGGAAATTTTTGGACGGAGTTATTTTCTTGTTTGGGTACTCAATTATCTCATATCTCATCTTATCATCCTCAATCCGATGGTCAAACTGAGATAGTAAATAAATGTTTGGAAAGATATATTTGTTGTTTTGTAATTGATAAGAAAACACAATGGGTCAAATGGTTACCTCTAGCTGAATGGTGGTATAACACTTCCTTCCATACTGCAGAAAAAATGACCCCATTTATGGCACTTTATGGATATCATCCACCATCCATCACATCATCTTTAAGAGAAAATTCGAAGGTTCAAGCAATCGAAGATCACATCGAGCTCAACAAGAAGTTCCCCAACTCTTAAAGGACAACTTGAATTTGGCACAAAATCAAATGAAACAACAGGTAGATCAACATCACAGCAAGAGAAGTTTTGATGTAGGAGACTGGGTATTTTTACGGCTACAACCATATAAACAAATGTCCCTCACGCAAGCTAAGAAGGATAATAAATTATCGCAAAATTACTATGGTCCTTACAAGGTGTTGCAAAATATTATTACTATGGCATACAAATTGGAGCTTCCTGCTTCTTCACGAGTGCATCCAATTTTCCATGTTTCATGCTTAAAGAAGGTTATAGGTGAAAATATTCTAGTTCAAACAATATTGCCAGAACTTTATGAGGAAGGAAAAATCATATTGGAACCTGAAGCGATCACGGAAACAAGAACTCGACAGCTACGGAATCGATCAATTTCAGATTATCTCATCAAGTGGAAGAACTTACCCACTGAAGATTCTACATGGAAGGATGAGAATTTTATACAGAAGCACCCAGAGCTACTCAAGCATTGAGGATAATTTGTTTTTGAAGGAGAGGGGCATGTTAGGTCCCTATATTACTAGTATAGTCCCTTATTGCTATTAGTGTAACCCCATTATTGTTATTATTGTACCCTTGTAACCCCCATATTATTATTATTGTGCCCTTAAATTGTTATTGTTAGGTCAGCTAGGATTAAATTGTGGCCCCACTAGGATTACATTGTGGCCCCATGGACTCCCATACATAGAAAGGAGGTTTTGTAATTTGAATCATCCAATAATTGTTCATTCATGTAATGTATTGGAGGTTTCCCCCTCAAAGTGGCTTATTTCTAAGGCGTTGATATCTCTTTTCTTCTCTTTTTGGAGCTGGTTTCACAACACTATCACACATTGTACTAAACAAACTTGCGTCATCCAAACAAATATGTAATTTGTCAATATATATGTCAAAAATGGTGGGCGATGGGGGAACCTTTCTTGAATTATACTTTGTAGTTAATTTATTTTGACCACCCCTTATTGATTCTAATAACATTCTCATACAACGTTACTACCACAACTGTCAACTCAAAAAATGATCTTTTTTCTCTTCTAACATATTCCAAAGGTTAGGTGTTGGAATTGTGTCAATATACTTCCTAAAATCAATGAAACCAAAAGTAAGATTGGTTTTATTGCTTTGACACTCCTTTTCAATTATTTTATGGATGTTAGTGTGGTCTATAGTAAAGAATGATACATTATAAATTTGGCCTAGGATTTAGCTCTTGTTTGATGTGTGGAATTTTAGCCATATTTTGATCTTGTTTTTCAAAATACTTCCATAAAACTTGGCTAAAATGGGGTTAATCACAATAGTTATATAGTTAGAGTGATGAACACAAAACATGGGTCTCCTCATTTCAATCCCCCGATGGCTTTAATTCGAGACCATGTGGGTTATGGGACCACAAAATCCACTTTCCTATGGAGAAAATGAGACTCTTCTTCGCATCTATGAAAAATACTACGTTATCTAACGGTACAAATAAAATTCCCATTGATGGGGAAAATATCTCTCCAAGCTAAACACTTTTCGACATTTACAAAGGCCTAGTTGGCCAACTCCTCAAAATATCCTAACAATGTAATAGTCTATATTCTTCCAGAATGAGGACACTTTCCCTATTACAAATTAATTCTAAATAAAGTGAGAAAATAAAAACTCTATCTAAAATTTACATATCCCCTTTTGGAGCCTTAAAAACAATGTGTGTTGGTGTTGATGCTCCTGCATCATAGAGTGACTACTTTTATCCCCACTTTTAAAAATAGGTACATTGAGTCTTTGAACCCAAGGAATAGGGAATCACTACCTGACCACTAAATTGAAGAGCTTAAGTGCAAGAAGAATGAGGATAAGCCCTCCATTTTTTTAAATTTTAGCTTGGTAGCATTCAATGTCATTTTTCTCTTTTGTGAGCCACTTAACCCCAAACTTCAAGTGTTTTGAAGAAAAACAAATCCTCCATAAAAATGTTTGGAATGTTGTCTAGTATAATAGGAGATTGATAAATATTTTAAAGGTAGAAATTGTGATTTGTCAATAGAATCATATCATTTTCTTTAGTTTTACAAGCCAACATTTGCTTCCAAAATGTCTTTGGATTTGGCTTACATAGGTGCAAAAGTTTCTCTAGATTTCTAATTATGCAATATTTGTTTTTCATTTCTTTTCATTTTAATTAGGGATTTGTAACTTTTTATCTTGTTAGATTTCAAGGACTTATTAGAGTTATCGTTCATGAATTTTCTAACAAGTTTACACTTATACTAAATGTTGAAAATCCTATTTATCTTTACACAATGCTTGAAAGACAATTTTTTATGGAAGTAGAGAAAGTTGTCATCCAATTATGATAGAAATATTCAATATTATTCTTATATGATAAGAGATTTGATTTAATATTTAATTCATTTAAAAAGAGATCAATTTTTCTTTTCATTTTAATTAGAGACTTGTATATTTTTATTTTATTAGATTTCAAAGACTTATTAGAGATATTTTTAATGAATTTTCTAATAAGTTTACCAAAGGTTGAAAATTCTATTTTTATTTTTATACAATATTTGAAACACAATTTTTTTTATGGAAAAAGATAACGTTGTCATCCAATTATAATAAAAATATTCAATATTATTCCTATATGATAAGATATTTAATTTGATATTTAATTCATTTGAAAATAGATCAGTTTTATTTTTGTAATAATTTGATAAGTTACATTTCTAACATCAAAATTATTAGCACCATTTTTCAAATTACAAATATCTTATTTTAAACTTTTATAAACAATGAATCACAAACTACTATATACATCGTACCATTAACATGTCAACTCTCTCCAAAGTCGACTTTTACAAAATTTTGAAATATAAAATGCAAAAGATGTTCTATTACGTCCACTATGTAGGGTGTAATAGAATCCTGCACGATATAATAAAATTTGATTGGAATAAAAGTGCAAGCTGTATCAATGAATTGACGGGAATAAAGTGTAAAACAATAATTCAAGGTTGCATTTAAACGGTCGATCCAATGAAAATTATCGTAAGATACCTATAAAGCGGAACGAGGAAAGATTCAACAGAGAGAGATAACCAACCGCTCGTATGTATCTGCATATGCGGTCAACAATAAAAGCAAAGTTTGTGACACTTTCTGCATAATAAATAACTAATTGTCTGTATTACTATGGCATGGAAATACAATATTAAACATTGTGTTGTTGATAGTTGCCGAGAAGGCGTGAAATGCATTTGCAGAGGTATGATCAACAAAAACCATTTGAATAATATCTTTCGTCTATGTTTAATGTGCTCAAGTCCACTTTCTCATGCTGCATGACCTTTTTTGCACTGGCGTCCAAAAATTAATACACAAATATTAATAAAGCGCCGTATTGGGTACAACTCTAGTTTGGTTTTTTTACGATATTGGTGAATAGTACCACATTCAAGAGGGTGATAGGAAAGAGTACTAGTGAGAACTTTTCGGGGTTTACCATATTCATAGTGCTCTTCAATTGTTTCTCTACAGGTTCTTTGGGTCACCTCAAATCAACAGTGGGTGGGATAACATCGTCAGCATGGTTGTGAATCGCATTGGCCTCCTTGTCTAATGCTGTTTCTTTTGAATTTATCTCATATTCACTCCACCCAAACTCAAGGTAATATTTGAAACTATGAATATTTCCTCTAATGTTGTACCTAGTAACTGAAGACAACTTGGGTAAAATCAATGAAACAATATGTCCACTTACCATGGTACATTAACGCTTTTGAAAAGATGTTTTGAACAACTATCATCAATATGATCTTACACTCAATCTACATGGAAATCAATGAAACAATATGTCCACCTATTTAATAACAAATAAAAATATAATAAAACCAAAACAATAAAGTTTCCAAATTTTTGTCCAAACTCTCTTAGTCAATGATCCAACTAAACAAACAAGACACCACAATCCTAGCCTATGAGACAACTAGGTAATAATACAACACATTTCTTGTCAATTGGTGAACTTGAAAATAACACATAAATAATAATTAAAACTTATCCACTAAATAGGATTCCACTAAAAAAAAAATAAGTATTTTTGAAACACAACATTACTTAATCTACATATCCCAACAACTAAATTGAGCTTAGGTTACTAAGTCCAAAAAACATCCCAAATTTTAAAGAAAAACAACTAATTGAAAAATTCAATGGTACATAAACCAACCCAATTTCCAACTGCAATAGCAAAAAAATTTCCAATAAAAAAATTATTAGATTAGTATAGTTGCTTAACCTTAGTCAATTGCACAATTGCATCAGCAACAAGAAATAAGTTAGCTATCCTATTTTATAATTGATGAAATGCATTTATGTGCATCAAACACCTGTTCAAATGTTTCCATGACCATTCATTAGTTCAACTACAATCCACCTTGGTAATATGTAATTGATATTAGTCCAAAGTTTTTCCTCTCATTCCTCTTCTATAAATATAATTTCCATTAATCCAAGAATTCCAATTTATGGCCAATCCTCTAATTCTTATGATAAGAATTTCAATATGGAAAATGATATTGTTATATTTAAATAGAAGTTGCAAGCTCAACTTCCTATTAAAACAAGCAGTAAAATATTCATATACATCAACTTCGTTATTAATTAGGAGAATCTATATTCTAGGTCTTTTCTTTCTTTAATGTCATGTTTTATTTTTTTATTAGAAGTTCTATTTCTAATAGAAATTCTTTCCATACAAGAAAATAATATCAATACTCTTCTATCACAAATTTCAATCACCTAAAAATTGATCTTCTAATGAATAGTTATGTGAATTGTAAATTATGTAACTTTAAAACATTGATATGGAGTTCCTCTAAATAGATTGAATTTGATATAAATTCTATCTATACCAGAAACTAATATCAATACTTCTCCATCACAATTGTTAATCACCTAAAAATGGATATCCTAATGAATAGTTATGCCAATTGTAATTGCAAGTTGTGTGCATTTAAAATATTGATGCGAAGTCTGTTTATATGGATGGAATTTGTGGATATATCTTTAACATTTAGTCCTTGTAGATATGGAATTTTTCATGTAGCACTTCGATATGATTTCTTAGAGTGTGAAAATTTAAAAATCTGAAACTTCACTAAAATTATTGTTGCAAAAAATGTTAAACTAGCTTGTTTGAAACTAATTTCAATATTAGTCAAAATCCATAACTTCCACAAATAAAACTCATATACTATAATAAATAGAAATAAAAAAATTTCCACATGTAATTTTAAAACCAATTTCAAGATTACTCACAAACCCTATCTTAGACATAGTATATCTCCAAAATTATAATGAAAAAATATATGAAAATTTGATCACTATTTAAAACTTCACATAAATAAAAATTATAGAGAAAATAACTAGATAACTCACTAGATAATGATTTGAAAATATATGGAACCCTACCTTCCATGGACTACATATCCAAATCTAGAGTACACTGGAACTTGAAATTTATATCATGTATTTTTCACTATTTTTCTTCATTCTTATAAAAAAATTCCTATCAAAAACTTCCCAAAAAAATATTATAGAGAAAATTCCATCTTTATTGAAAAAACAAAACCCTAAGATCATAAGATCTGATTGTAGCATGATTTAATATGGAAATTATTACAAGTTTTGACACAATAAATTCTTTTATCGCCCTCCTTACTATCAGCCAAAGATGAAAACTAAGATGGTACTTTTATGGCTTAAGGGAAACCTTTACGAAATAAGTGTAATGTGGAAAACATTTTGAAAGCTTAAAATTTGGGACGGGTATTACAGTGTTATATATGCAAATCGTATTATAGTAATATTATATGTGCAATATTTTAGAATTTTAAATAATTGCAATGAGTCTTAATACCCTCTAGAGTGATTTATGGAGTGCAAATTTAGTTGTAAATGTTAACTAGTTTCTTTTGTTTTTCCTATTAAAAATAGAAAAAAAAACAGTATATAGGATTGTCGAATCCTTATAGCAACAAACGTATAAATCTCTCTAACATGTTTCAAATTGTGGAGGGAGTTTATTTTTTATGTTTATTTGTGATTTTTTATTGGTGTGTGATGTTATATAACATGCGGAAATTTCGGAATGCATGATTAATCTCTAATCTCTACTAAATATGCATTATTTGAAATTAAAACCAGCTTAGATCCATCTAACTCTGGATCTATCATGCGCCGAGAGGGATCAAATCTCTCGAGGTGCAAAACTTCAGGAAAGGTTTGCACCTCGAGAGATTTGATCCCTCTCGGTGCATGATAGATCCAGAGTTAGATGGATCTAGGCTGGTTTCAGTCGTGTGATGCTAAGGAAAATCTATCAAAGGTATGATTAATTTTATCAGTAATATGTAAATATATCAAATATTAATATAATCATTTTAAATATGCTAAATATTTCTGAGATTAACTTGGTCATTTTAATTTTAAATTTTCTTAGTTACCTCAGTTCGTTGAGATGATAATTATTGTTAATAACTATAATGATGAAAAATGATGAAATATTTTTTTTAAATACAAAGTGACAATAATAGTGTTGAAAGATAGAAAATGTGAACAATAAGAATGTACTCATGTTACAATCAATCTCAAACTATTTTCTTCTACTATTCTTATTTCCTCCCTTGTTAGTTTTGTTATCTTTTCATATCGATTATATGAAAAAGAAAATTTAAATGGTAAACCATTTAAATCTTTAGCTCGATCTGTTGTAGTAAACATGATACCTTGTCTCTCTTGCTCTCCAATATTAATAGCTTAAATTACTATAAGACAAAAATCAATCT
This sequence comes from Pinus albicaulis, assembly GCA_034641835.2. Lineage (NCBI taxonomy): Eukaryota > Viridiplantae > Streptophyta > Pinopsida > Pinales > Pinaceae > Pinus > Pinus albicaulis. The sequence continues at coordinate 644,794,464 of CM076569.1, read as the reverse complement.
ACATTGTTAAAAAAAATTTGTGTTTACACTAAAATCAATGCATATTGTTAATCCAACCACTTTAATATTAATGTACCGTCGTATATCCAATTACATCAAATCATAAATCAACATATACATTGAAATCAATGCATTTAATGCAAGCAATCAAATAAGATTAGAAAATAACTTCTACATTGAAATCAATGCACCTAATGCAATCAATCAAATAAGATTAGAAACCAACATCTACACTGAAATCAATGCATTTTCTTCTACTATTCTTATTTCCTCCCTTGTTAGTTTTGTTATCTTTTCATATCGATTATATGAAAAAGAAAATTTAAATCATAAACCATTTAAATCTTTCGCTTGATCTGTTGTAGTAAACATGAAACCTTGTCTCTCTTTCTCTCCAATATTAATAGCTTAAATTACTATAACACAAAAATCAATCTACATTGTTAAAATCTTTTTGTGCTTACACTAAAATCAATGCATATTGTTAATCCAATCACTTTAATATTAATGTACCGTCATATATCCAATTACATCAAATCATAAATCAACATATACATTGAAATCAATGGATTTAATGCAAGCAATCAAATAATATTAGAAAATAACTTCTACATTGAAATCAATGCACCTAATGCAATCAATCAAATAAGATTAGAAACCAACATCTACACTTAAATCAATGCATTTACTCAAAGCAATCAAATAAGATTAGAAATCGCCATCTACACTGAAATAAATGCATTTAGCGCAAACAATCAAATAGTATTAGGAATAATCTATATTGAAATCAATGCATCTAGTGCAAGCAATCAAATATAATTATAAATCGACGTCTAAATTGAAATCAACACATCCAGTGCAAGAAATCAAATAGTATTAGAAATCATCACCTACACTGAAATCAATGCATCTAGTGCAAGTACTCATATATCATTAGAAATAAATATCTACACTAAAATCGATGCATCTAGTGAAAATAATCAAATAGGATTATAAATCACCATCTCCACTTAAATCAATCCATATAGTTCAAGAAATATTCTTCCCTCTTTCCACCCTCCATCCATATCTATATCCCCATCCATCTCTTTTTTTTTGTCTCTATCTCACCCCCCTAAACACACATGCTCTCGCTCTCCATATATATCATTCTCTTTGTCGATTACCCTCTCTCCCCATCTCTCTCTTCTTCCCTCTCTTCCCCTTCTCTCCCTCTCCCCCGCTAATATCTCTCTTTCCTCCTTTTTTCCTCTCTCTCTCTCTCCATCTTCCTTATCACTCACTCTCTCTCTCTCTAGGAACCAACATCTACACTGAAATCAATGCATTTACTCAAAGAAATCAAATAGGATTAGAAATTGCCATCTACACTGAAATCAATGAATTTAGTGCAAACAATCAAATAGGATTAGAAATCATCTACATTGAAATTAAGTCATCCAGTGCAAGTAATCAAATATAATTATAAATTGACATCTACATTGAAATCAACACATTCAGTGCAAGCAATCAAATTGTATTAGAAATCACCACCTACATTGAAATTAATTCATCTAGTGCAAGTAATCAAATATCATTAGAAATAAATATCTACACTAAAATCGATGCATCTGGTGCAAATAATCAAATAGGATTAGAAATCACCATCTCCACTTATATCAATCCATCTAGTGCGAGATATATTCCTCCCTCTCTCCACCCTCCATCCATATCTATATCCCCCTCCATCTATTATTTTTTGTCTCTCTATCTCACCCCCCTAAACACACACGCTCTCGCACTCCATATATATCAATCTCTTTGACAATCACCCTCTCTCCCCATCTGTCTCTTCTTCCCTCTCTTCACCTTCTATCTATATCTCTATCTTCCCCTTCTCTCCCTCTCCCCCGCTAATATCTCTCTTTCCTCCTTTTGTCCTCTCTCCCTCTCTCTCCATCTTCCTTATCACTCACTCTCTCTCTCTAGAAACCAAAATCTACACTGAAATCAATGCATTTACTCAAAGAAATCAAATAGGATTAGAAATCACCATCTACACTGAAATCAATGCATTTAGTGCAAACAATCAAATAGGATTAGAAATCATCTACATTGAAATCAATTCATCTAGTGCAAGTAATCAAATATAATTATAAATCAACATCTAAATTGAAATAAAAAAATTCAGTGCAAGCAATCAAATTGTATTAGAAATCACCACATACACTAAAATCAATGCAAGTAATCAAATATCATTAGAAATAAATATCTACACTAAAATCGATGCATATAGTGCAAATAATCAAATAGGATTATAAATCACCATCTCCACTTATATCAATCCATCTAGTGTGAGAAATATTCTTCTCTCTCTCCACCCTCCATCCATATCTATATCCCCCTCCATCTCTTATTTTCTGTCTCTCTATCTCACCCTCCTAAACACACACATATATCAATCTCTTTGTCAATCCCCTCCTCTCCCCATCTCTCTCTTCTTCCCTCTTTTCACCTTCCATCTATATCTCTATCTTCCCCCTCTCTCCCTCTCTCTCCATCTTCCTTATCACTCTCCCTCTCTCTCTCTCTCCACCTTTCTCTCTCTATTTCTTTCTTCTTACCTCTTTCCTCCTCCCCCTCCAAGTCCATCTCTCTTTCCCTCCCTCTCTCCACTCTCTCACATCCTCTCTCTTCCTTCCTCTCTTTCCCTTTCTCTCCCATCTCTCTCTCCCTCTCTCTCTCTCTCTTCACCCACCAACTATGTTAATATATCCCTCCCTCTCTCCCTATATCTCCTTCTCCCCCCTTATCTCCAAATCTCCTTATTTGTCTCTTTATCTCAACCCCAAACATACACGCTCTCTCTCTGGCTCTCCCTTGTCACTCCTTCTCTCTCTCCACTTCTCACTCTCTATATTTCTTATTTCCTACATCTCTCCCCCTCCAACTCCATCTCTCTTATCGATCCTCTCTCCTCCTCTCTCTCAAGTCCTCTCTCGCATCCTTCCTCTCTCTCTCTCCCCTAAATCCCTTTCTCTTCACTAATCTCTCTCTCTCTCTCTCTCCAATACTCTCTCTTCCCCCATCACTCTCCTCTCTCTCATCCTTCCTCTCTCTCCCACCTCTCTCTCTCTCTTTTCCCTCCAATCCTCTCTCTTCCCCCATATCTCTCTCTCTCTCTCTCTCTCTCTCTCTCTCTCTAATCCTCTCTCTTCCCCCATACCTTTCTCTCTCTCTCTCTTTCCACCCATCTCTCTCTCCAACTACATTACTATATCCCTCCCTCTCTCCTTCTCACTTCTTCTCTCCCCCTTCTTTCCATACATCTTACTTTGTCTCTTTATCTCACCCCTAAACATACACACTCTCTCTCCATCTCTCCCTTATAACTCTCTCTCTCTCTTTCTTCTTAGTTATGTAAGCTAATGAACATAAATATTTGTAAATATAAAGCAGATTATGGAGTAAATATGAAAAGAGGTTTTATTTACTTAACATACCTCTAGTTTATTTATGTTTTTATTTATTTACCATACCCCTTTTCTTTACTATGGTATTTGGCCCATAGGCTTGTTATATAATTACATTTTTATTTATAATCCTATTTTATATATTGTTATTTATTTACCTTACCTCTTTATGCCTCTTTTATATTTATTTATTTACCATACCTCTTTATATATATTTTATATTTATTTATTTATTTATCATACTTTTTTATACCTCTTTTATATTTATTTATTTACCATACTGCTGCAGAGGCATCTACAACCTGGGTCGTATGTCACGTCCTCATACTGCCGCTTAGGTAAACAAAAAATAAAAATAAAAATCGCATTGTACTAGAACATATATCAATTTCTAATACTAATTATGTATTATTTATATATTCTGAATGGATATTGCTATATACGTTATACCGTAGATTCAACAAAAACACACATTGGAATTTTCACAAGTAAAATTTTAAACATATTTACTCTTTTTACTAAAGTCAATAATATTTCTAATCAAAGGAAAAGAGTTAATATATGAAGATCAAAATCCAAAATCTTTAATATTCTCTCTTTTAATTAAATATTTAAAGACTATACTTATAACTAGAAGCTATGGTAAATAAATAAGAAGGATGTATGGTAATGTCATTTTTATATTTATTCCATAAACCTTTTTATATTTAAAAAAACTTTAAAAAGAGGTTTTCATCTAAATAAAACCTCTTTTTAAAGTTTTTTTAAATATAAAAAGGTTTATGGAATAAATATAAAAATAATTTGTATTTATTTACCATACATCTAGTTTATATATTTATTTATTTATTTACCATAGCTTTGGACTAAGTATAAATTCATTTTACAAATATTTAATTAAAAGAAATATTAAAAGATTTTGGATTTTGATTGTTTGTGTATTAACTCTTTTCCTTTGATTTAGGAAATGGTATTGAATTTAGTAAAGAGTAAATATGTTTAAAATTTTACTTAATTTGAAAATTCAATGTGGTAATTTTTTTTGTTGAAGGTAAATTTATGATCCATTCAAATTCACGTATATAATTTAATATCCATTCAAATTATATAAATAATACATAATTGTATTAGAAATTGATATATGTTGTAGTACAATGCGATTTTTATTTTTTATTTTTTTTAATTTAAAACTTAAGCGGACATTTTGTATGAGGACGTGACATACCTGACATCGGGGTGATATTGGGTTGTAGATGCGCCTCTCGGCGCAATAATTATCTTTTTAGTATTTTGTTTCGATATATTTGTTTATTAATTTGGCATTTGTATTAATCGAGTATTTTAAGATGATTTATCAATATTGTCTTGATATGTATTTAAATGATAGAATACAGAGGTTATTTATTTCTATTGTAACTTTCCATTCTTAAAAAATACCATGCCCTATAATATTAAAGTATAAGGTTTACAATATAATAAAGAAATGAACATTTAAAGATTTATCTATATTAACATTTAAAAAAATGCAAAAATAGTCACTTATAAGTACAAAATATTCTATACAATTCTACAAAATATTTATCAAAACACTCTATCATTGACATACATCATTTATCCACTAACATGAACATATTGTTATAGAGTAAGTGAATATTCTAGACCCAAAAATGGTGCCTACATAGATAATCACCTTCTTTTTATAGGAAAAAATATATTACAAAATGAAGGTGGTTGGTTATCTTGAATTATTTTTCCCTTTATTTTAATAATTTTACAACTACCTTTTAATTACCTAGTACAACCCAACATTATTATTCTCCAGTTAGCTCTTTCATATTTTGTACCATTTCCTCTTAGTTTAAGTGAACAATGGATCCATTGTCCTTTCACTTTAAGAAAGGTGTGATACAACTTTGATTTCAACCTAGATTGCATCATGGCGTAAATGTGCGTATTTGAGTGGTGCAGTTGACAAAATTTCATGGTAGTATTGTGAGTAACATAAGATAAAGTGGGGATATAAACACCATATTTGAAGACTATCATTTCTTGGGATGTTTGTTCTTCATTTTGTGGAGCATTGTAGGTTTCATAGTAGTTGAATGATCATGCCAACATATATACATTAGAAAATCCTTGAAACAATTTTTAGTGCATATTAAAGCCTTCCACCATGACCACATTTTTGTTTTCTATTACCTCTGGTATCATTTTCAAGTTGATAGGAAACATGTTAGAATTTGTAACACCCCTTCATATTTATGTTAATATCTTGTTATATTTAGATTGAATTATTTCTAAACTTGATCTCGAGGAAGACATGATGTATTACAATGAATATGAATAGTAAATTATTATAATGCAATTAATAAGTTTTATTAATAAATGGAACATATGGGAATTACTTGGGAAATAAGCAACAAATTAAAGGGATTTTTGTCAAATTTAGAAAAATCATCCTTGATGGATGAGAGTAAAATAAATCTTCCATTAAAAGGACTCCTAAAAAATTCCTAGGAGATAATAAATAGGATTTAATAAGATGGGAAAAAAATCCATTAGATCACTTACTTGTAGAAACATCCTAAGTATGAACAGAATAAAGCACGACGAGAGAGAAATGTAGGATTTACAGAAAAAAGGAATAAATACCTTTTCGAAAAGAAAAGAAATAAAGATAGCCTAGGAAAGTGGGTTGGAAGACCCAAGAAAAATAGGATGTTTCTAAGGAAAAATATGTTGGGGAAGAAAATGTATAAAATATAGTAGAGTAGAACCATAGGGGGTGGGTGATCTCCTTGCCAAGCATATCTCAGCTTGGAGGGAACTGGAGGTTTAGTTCATGGTTGGGAGGATAGGTGTGGATACCCAAGTGATTTCCCAACAATAGACATGGTTTGAAAGTATGGTACATTCATTATTCTTGATTATTTAAGTGGATTATTATACAATGAGAGTAATTGCATGTATGTGTTAATAAGAGTTATTAGTATTCAATTTCTAGTTACAGTTATGTTATATAACATGCAGAAAAAACTCGTCAGAATAGAAACTTATTTTGTATTATCTGTTATAATTATCTTATGTGAGAAAATTATTTGAAATGGGATTACTATGAAGAAGGATTATGGATTAGGTTCTTGTATTAGTTGTTAAAAAATAACTTAAGATAATTTTGAAATCGAAAGCAAGTTAGAGTTCCTATTCTCATATATAGGTAACAAAAGGTCCAAATAAGGTATACATAAACCTTTTAGGGATGAAGAACAATATATCGAAGAACATGGATTTGAGACTGATAGGATGACCCTAATTTCTAAACATAGTGAACAAAGTATGGGATGAGGTTTTTCCTTATTTAGGGAAATGAGTTATTGGTATATTGGTTACTATCCGCAATGATTAAAGTGGTAGAGCCTTGACCCGACCCATATAAACAAAATCAACACCTGATACCGATTTGGACTATATTATGTTTGACAGAGGGTATTATTGTTTAGAATTTTTTTGAGTATACATCTTTAGTTGTAAGATTGTAACATACTAACAGGTGATACAAATATTAGAACAACAAGGTTGATAGCCAGTAAAATCCTTGATATGGGTTAGACTATGACGTTAACAAAGATGTTGGGTTTGAGTCCAATCTGGGTTTGAAAAAAAAAACACGTGTATTCTCTCTGAAAGAGGAAATCGAATATATATATATATATAATCTCAAGGGTTTCGTCTTGAGATTGGCTTGTACCTTATATAGGGGAAATCAATTTATATCTTATATAATCAAATGGAACATTATATATTATACTATATATACTCCCACGAATTATTTATCAAGGAAAAGAAAAGGATTCAAGATGAATCTTTAAGGGATAAATTTATAAATACAATTACTATAATATAAAAACCTGAAATAAAATTAAAATATTAGAATCATGGAAGGGACGAACACAATCGAGAAGCATCCACTCTTCAGATAAGTAAGCTAGACTGTTTATCATACAAATTTAACTAAAGTAGTATAAAATTTGATAAGATACATGTGTGAAACAAACTGAACAGTTTTCCATTAATACACAAATTACATAGTCAAATGTTGATAGCCAGAACAAAGCTTGTTAAAGTAAAAATAGTTCAGTACCAGTAAGAACTATCCAATCATCATATAGATTGGTTAAAGTATTACAAAAATACATAAAATTAAACATTGTTTCCCATAAAAAAAGGGCGTAATATATTATAATTAAATGGTTCATTAAGATACATAGATAGAAAGTCCAACATTAAACTCACGAAAATCATATCAGTCCCTAGATTCCTAAGGCCCTATACTATGATCCACAACTGCAACCATGCCCATAAAATTAACATAAATATTTTTAGATTTGAACAAAAGTTAGAGGCAAAGAAGGAGATGAAGAGACTATAGGGAAATAAATAATGAAACCCTAGCCACGAATTGCGAACCTAAAAGGAAACAGAGAGAAATTATGCCACACATGTGTGGAAAGGAAAACACAACTCCTTCTGATGATAGGGATATCTAGTAGTAAGCGTACCTGGAAGAAAAAAAAGATAAATTGAGGAAAATAAAAATAATATAGTCACATACATACCCCGTAATTCGACTTCCTTTCCTTCTGAATTTTTTTTTCAAGAAAAGTTCTTGAAAATTAAAAGCTACCGTCCCCCAATATCGTAACCATTGTACTCCTAGTACAACATCAACATCTCCCATAGGAATGGAAAGCATTGGACTACTCAATACATATTCCCCCATGGTTAGCTTGATATTATGGCATTTTCCAGAGCAATTTATAGTTCCTCCATTTGCAACCATCACTTGACATTCGGGTGCTGGGTATAGGAAACAATTTAATTCCTTGGCTACCTTACAATGAATAAAATTATGGGTGCTACCTGAATCAATCAACACTATTACCTTTTCTTCTTGATTTGTCCTTGTATCTTGAGAGTTTGAGGAGTGGTAATTCCTGCCAGTGCATTACACGATATGGTCGGATTCATTTCTTCCTCTTCTAGGGTTGGTTCCCGGTGTATATCCTCTTCTTGTTCATTTTCTTCTTCCTCTTCACAATCTATGTAAAATAATTTCTTCTCAGCACACTTATGACCTTTAGTGGATTTGCTATCACAACTGTAGCAAAGCCCTTTTGCTCTTTTTTCTTCCAATTGTTGTGGTGTCAACCTTGTAGGTTGTGGAAATCTAGGAGTAGAAACACTTCCCTCTTTATAGAAGTGAGTGGTAGGCTTCCTTGTCGCCATAATTTTACATTCAATTTTTCTTGCCAACTTGAATGCCTTCTCCAATGAATCAGGTTCCAAAATGCGAAATTCATGTTGGATGTTATCCTTTAAAGTACCTATGAAGAGATCAATCCTGTGTTCCTCTGGAATATCAGTTACCCTTATATTCAATTTTGGAAGTCCTCAATGTGCTCCCCCACTGAACACTTTTGTTTGAGATTTATCAATTGGCTAAAGAAAGTGTTGCTCTTTGTATCCTCATAATGTGCTATCATTTCCTCCGTAAAAATTGACCAAGTGACAATTTTTTTAAGGGAGCAAAGCCATCGATACCATACAAATGTATTTTGTTCTAAATGTAAAGTTGCAATGCATACCTTTTGTGTGTTTTTCACATTATTGAGATCAAAATATTGCTCCATCTGTAGTATCCATGTTACAAGATCCTTTCCATCAAACTTCCTCATATCCATTTTTGGAATATGGGGGTTCTTCCCACCAACATTAGAGTTTATGAAATCACGATTAAAATTTATTTTGTTCTCATCATCAGTTTCCTCTACTATCTTTTCACCATTAGGAAACATTTTTGTATCAACTTTGTCAAACCTTAAATGTCTACTTTTAGATCATTCTTCATGTTTTCCATTTTTTCATCAATCTTAGCTTCCATGTCATCCATATTAGCTTCCATGCCAACTTCCATACCATCCATATTAGCTTCCAGACCATTCATCTTAGCTTCCATGGCTTTCTTCAAACAATCCATTTCATTTTTTGTTGCTCTTTGCAATAGAGAAATTTGGTGCACTTTGTCATGGACTTTTGATATCTCATTTTGCATTTCTTCGTCTTCATGAGTGATAGTAGAGCCTTATAAAGGCTTAATAGGCGTTTAATTCATTTTAGGAGGCATTTTAGAACCCAATACCGATGTCTATACTCAATAGGCTTTTGGAATCACCTAGAACTGATTTTTCAAAAAAGACTTATGCAATTTGAAAGAAACAATACACACCTTTTTCTTGATTTTGAGGAGCCTGATATTGAAACTGATTTATCTCTGTGATTTTGGATCTTCAATACCTAAAATTTGGCCCTAAAGTAGCCCTCTGAATCTTCTTTCGAATGCCACAGGTCTAACCTGATTTGGATTCTTGAAGGCAAAGTTATGCCCAATCTCCTATGATGACCTAATTATGGACTGGTTCAGTAGAGTGAACTTGTACGACCTACAACGTGTCATTGTTTCTTCCTTCAGCTTTGAAATTTATATAGATAAAACTAAATTCCATGTACTTGTGGCCACTTTTTATAGAATTCCAATCCGATGCTCAGAGAGAGATTTATGAATATTTTCCCATTCTCACCTCTTTGAGATGAAATTTGGGAGCCTGCAAAAGACCTAACATCCACAGACCATATCTCCGAAAATATTTTGAACCAAGCTCTGAAATTTTACGAAGAGCTTCCTCGAGATTTCTTCTTCACTCCCTAGATATTTTAGCTTCTTAAACTTTGTAGAAAAGATATTATAGCAACAATTCCACAATGAACTATTGAGTTTAAATTCAGGAGCCTACAAAAAGACCTAACGTCCACAGATCAAATATTCGAAAATATTGTGAACCAAGCTCTAAAATTTTGTGATGATGTTCCTCAAGATTTGGGCTTCGTACTCTAAAAATTTCAGCTTCTGAACCTTCGTAGAAAAAAAATTATAGCGAAAATGCCACGATGACCTGTTTGGGTTAGCAAAACCCTAGAATCCAAAGCTCCGATACCAAATGTTGTGAAACTAGCTCCAAAAATAGAAGAAAAGAGATATCAAACCCTTAGAAATAAGCCACTTCAAGGGGGCAACCTCCAATACATTACATGAATGAACAATTCTTTGATGATACAAATTACAAAACCTCCTTTCTATATATAGGAGTCCATGGGGCCACAATGTACTCTTAGTGGGGCCACAATGTAATCCTAGCCGACCTAACAATAATAATTTAAGGGAACAATAATAAAAATATGGGGGTTACAGGGGTACAATAATAACAATAAAGGTGGTTACAATAACAACAATAAGGGACTATAATAGTAATATAGGGACCTAACACTCTTTCAGTTATCTTCTGGACATATATACTTAGAAAAGAAGGCACAAAATTCAGTTATTTAGAGTTTGCAGAGTTTTTTGTACATCCATTGACCACCATCTTGACAAAAACAGAGCAGCCTAGGATTAGTGAGGAAATGAAGAGAATATTGCAGCTATCAGAGAAAAGCAAAGTAGGTGATTGGTATTTATATGAGAAATTCACTGAAATTAGAGTTTTTGGTTCTAACTTGTTACCTTACAAGTTACCAAAGCATCCATCAATGAGGATCTTTGCCTTAGAATACATTAGGTAGATCCTAAATTCAGATTCAATTATTTTCATGGCATCCAAGAAAAAGACCCAATCTAAACTCAAAAATAAAATTAGGCCTTTTATATGTAGTAAAAGAGAGGTAGAAAAGGAAGCAACAAGTCAATTACTGGAATTCAAATTAGAAGAAAGCTTCCCATGTAATTATGATCAACAAGGGATCTTAAGTAAACTAAGGGTAAAATGTAAATTAACACCCTTTATCCATGAGTCAAATCCAGATATAGAGAAGTTTGATAATCAAATTGAGTGGGTTGAGAATACTTTAATAGAGGCAGTAATCCAAAGGAATACTATTCACCCTTTGGAAATTTCCAAACAGCTAGAGACATCCACTAAAAGAATCAGAGAAGAAGGAGCTTACACTGCAGAGACTACAACAGAGACAAATTTTAAAATAATTTACAATAAGAGGTCGAAACGGGATATAATAGCTAAAGGTAAAGTAACAATATATGTTGAAGAGACAGAGACCTTGAATACCAACATTGCATAGACAGAGACCAATGTAGCCACTGTAATCATCAGTGAGGCAAATCGGAATCAGGAACAATTGAATAATGAAGATGCACAGATAATGGAGAGGAAACAAAGTATGGAGGATTCTTCCTCACATTCAGCTGAGAAGAAGGATTTAGATATTAAGGAAAAATACAAGCAAATCAAATTGAAGAATGAGGAAATCAAAACTGAAATATATTCTCAGTTTTTGAAGCAAAAGCTATGTAACCAAAACAGATTCCTATCAGCATTTGATTATTCAACTCAAAAATTGATTATGTCAGTTTTACAGCCCGTTGTACCAGTGCTAAAGATAGTTGCTGACTATAAAAAGGTTGATATGGAAGTAGCCACAGATAAAATCCATGAGTTGGATCAGATTGAATTTCATAGGCAAACATCAAAGATGCTCTATTCCACAGTGACTACAAAAGCTATGAGTTCTCATAAGCTTCAAAATACCATCTCTAATATGCAGGACCAAATGAATATGGATAAAGATTCATTATATGCAAAGGATCTAAGGATAAAGGCCTTAGAAGATTTGGTATTACACGTAAGATATGATCCTACAAACATCAAAGCAGCAGAAGAATTGATTAAAAAGAAAAATGAGGACATAGCTGCCTTGAGGAAACAACTCAAGCTTCCTCAAGGAGAGCATCCTCAAACAAAGGAAGTTTTACAGGGTCAAAAAGAAAAATATGAAATGATGAGTTTGATACTTTAACTCACTGCTCAAATTAAGGAGATGGAAGTACAAATGGACCATGTTGTCCAAGAAAAGGAGACAGTTAAGGAACCACTCATTCCCACTGTCATCCCAGTCATTACAGTAGAAGTGCCATCTAATTTAGAAGAAAAATTCGCACCCAAAGAGCCACTGGCCACTGCAGTGCCAGTGACATCTTCAACAACTTCAGTAACTAAATCTTCTACAACAGTGTTTCCACCTACAGATGAGAGCAGTCAACTAGAAAAATCAATGGAGGAGATGTCCTTGAAGACCAATGAAATAAATAGATTGACCAATATAATTGAAAATCTTGAGAAGACAAGAAAATAAGCTCAGATAGATGCTAAAATACATGAGAAAAATGCCCACAGATTGAGTGAAGAGGTAAAAAAGCTCCAAAAATAATTAACTCTCAAGGATGAGATATCATATATTAAAGATTTCCTATGGAATAATGTAATTGAAGCCATTCATGATTTTTGGCCTTCAATTCAAGTAATTTTTGAGCAAAGAGAGTTACTATTGGCAGCACAAGCAGAGATCCAAAAGACACAAGAAGAATTGGCAGATAAACCAGAATAGGTTGTTAGGTTAATCAATTTTTGAAACAACAAGAATAGACAGCAACTTGAAGAGTTAAAAATCAATGAAAGGACAACTACTATCCTATAAATTAGGAAATCAACCACCAAAATAAATTTGATGAGGCAACTTGAAGAGAAATGTGAAGGAATGAACACTTCTATCATTAGATTCATGGTTAAATTCACCAATTTGAGGAAAAAGGGATTCCTGATAGCATCGTTATCAATGATACGTTAATGCCAAAAAATTATTATGAAAAAAAGATAAGAGAACATGCCAAAGAGCCGGTGAACAAGCCAACAGGCCAAGGTATTCCCACAGGAAAAGTATTGGTAAAAAGTTTTGAAGATTTGTTTTATTTGCAGTATGAAATCAAACATTTGTTTGTCATCAAACTCACATTTTCCAGGTACACTGAGGCTGATGAGAATTTTAGCAAACTCAAAAATATTAGAATTCCTAAAAATGAGGAGCGGCAAGCATTGACTGATTTGCTATAAAAAATGAAAGACAAACAAATGAAGAAGAAAAAAATATGTTTGCTGATTTTACTGTCGAAACAGATTTTTACAGCAGAAAGTAGTTTTACTGAAGGTGAAAGAGTATCAATGAGAAAGAGTATTAGTGAGAAAGAGTATCAGTGAAAGAAAATAGAATCTAAAAAATATCTAAAAGGCCAGCAGAGAAGACACATAAGCAGCCAGTTGCTTCTTATCTTAAAACAATTTCTATTTATTTTGAATAAGATAGGACAACTTGCTAATTTGTTGAGCAAGATGTCACTATTATTGTTGTAAGATATTTTATTTTCCTAAGTTTATTCCTAGAAGTCATCTAGGATATTTTGTAAAACATTTTATATAAATACTTCAGCATTTGAAGTATTTTGGTGTGGAATAAAATTGCTGGAGATTACTATATATATTTTGTTGACTTGAAGGCTTTGGATTTCGATTTTGAGTAGCAGACTGGATCACCTATTTGGCATCATACCTCAGGATCCCTGCGATGATTTATCTGGAGTGAAGTACTCTCTTAAACTTGTCATTATTATCCTCTTTTGTTTCATGCATACATCTATGTTTTAATTCTAAATCTGAATGTTAATAGCAACTTGTTTTTAACTATTTATCTTTTCTTTGTTTTCTTTTGATTTTCGGTGTAGGGAACCCTTAATTGCTCCCTCTCCCATTTGACCTCTATCTTCTACTTCCCTTTTCCATATTTAAGGATTCTTAAGATCCCTTTATCCTGAACATACCAGCTCAAAAACCATTTTTCCCAAGATCTCCAAGGGTTATCTACCTTGCCCTGCAGACATATGACCTTTTAGGCCTTGATCCCAGTTCTGTTAGCTTGGCTTAGACTCCATAGCACAATGGACAAGTATATTTCCCTCTATCTACCCTCCAAGTGAATTTTTCCTACCAAATCCAACAAAACAAAACCAAATTGCACTTTAATAACTAGCCTAATATTTAAAACTAAAACAAAGTTAAAATTGAAAGAGAGAGCCCTCTCTGAACTTTAGGAAGGCTAGATCCTAGAGTTTGAAGTAGGTTTGTGGTTACCTCTAGTATTCTTTGACTAAAAATCAAAATGCCACAACTTAATATTTTACTGGAGTAATAATAGCTGACACACTGGCTCACAGTTGTTGACACACTGGCTCACAGTTGCTGACACACTAGCTCACAATTGCTGCAACACTCGCTCACCATTGCTGCAACACTGGCTCATCTTTGTGGCAACACTAGTTCACCATTGCTACAACACTGGCTCACCATTGCTACAACACTAGGTCACCATTGCTGACACACTGGCTCACTGTTGCAGCAACTCATAGACAAAAAACACATTATATTTGATGTTGTAATATATAACTCTCTAGTTTGTTTTGTTAGTTATAAAAAACTAGTAAAATTGTGTTTGACATGTTTAGTTACAATTTCATTGTAGTTCCTCTAATAATTTTGTTACATTTCCATTGTTTTTATTTGAATTTATATATCAAATTATTGTTTGGACACCAATATTTGAAACTATGCAAGTATGAAAAACCACTTGAAAGCTATCTTCCATGACTTACAAAACAATCAATGTATTAAAACACTGAGTGTAAATGCATGGAGTTATTTAATCACCTTAAATGATAGTTCTATCAATATAGAGAAATCTCCAACCATATCCTCACCACAGGGGCTTCACTCAATAAACCTCTAACATATCACGTGTGATCATAGCATACTAAACAATACCCTTAATTTGAGTACATATTGGAAAATACCCCTAAAATTCACATTATTTAACCCCCTACCAATATAAACCCAATACACCTTCCCAATTTAACAATCCTCTAGTTTCATTATATATTGTAGGTATCCATTTTTTTATTAACATCTTTTATACAGCTTTATATTTTTTTATTCACTTTGAACTCCATTTTTTATACCAGCCAATATAAAAACCCTTTATCCCCTATATATCCCCCAATATATTATGTCTTTTTTTCCTCATTTTATATCCCCCAATATGAACCCACGTGCTATGGTATTGCTCCCGCAGTCAAGCCCCCGTGATCCTCACCACCTATCAAACATACATGGACATAGTAAAAAAAACATTAATACATCAAATACAACTCCTACTGGAATAAATATTAAAATCAAATTGAAAACAAAATCATGCATAAAAAACATGGAAAAGCATTCATTATTCGCACGAGGGTGACCTCGCTTGTTGAGTTGTTCAAACTGAAACGGTTCGTCTTCATCTACCAGGATATTCAAGTAAATTTCCAATCTTGCCTTTTGTTGCCTTGTTTTTCTTCTCTTTTTGGGGCTTAGGAAAATATTCTTCCTTTTTAAAGACAAATCAAAAGCACCCAATCCACACGTAAATTCATAATCCATAATATGAATATCGTTGGCGTCATCTAACAATTTTTTAACTAAAGCAATCAACTCTTCAATCTTGGTCAAAGTAGCAGGAGGACTATTTCGAACCATGTCTAAGTAGCCAAATAACTCCTCCTTGGCCATATTAATTTATTCAAAATTTACATCAACATTGTGACTATCCATGGCAGTTGTGTTTGCATCTTCAGGAAGATCGGATATTTCCTCTACATTTAACTCAGGAGGGTCATTGTATGACTCAGTTGCGCTTTGATGATTTTGTAACTAGTTTGAAGCCATTGAACTGGAACACAACCAACCCACCTTTATGGAATGATTTCATATGTTTCCATGAATAGACCATGGGAAATCACAAGTTATGAAATTTGTACAATGTCAAGTGACAAGATATTTCTTATTAAATTTAGATTGACTCCTCACCCAAAAAGCATGACACATTTGTGAATGAGGGTTGCAATCACTATCTGGAATTCTTTTTTCTTTTTCCATTGATGATTCCAACTGTTTCTCTTTCTTGCAGTTATTTAAAAATCCTTCCTTTTTTATAATTTTCTTAAACCGATAAAAAGGTTCAACATTTGTTAGAAGAACATATATCAACCAATCCATCCTACAAGAACATTTATTTCTTCTATGAGATAGAAAGTTTGTCTTTAGGTAACAGCGATATGATTCCACAACATTGTTTGTCTCCTGATTTGCATGAGGAAAATCCTGACAACCTTTGACCCACATCCCTAATTGCATAAAATTTTGGTTAATGAAGATATTTCATCCATATTTCAAACCAAAAAGAGAAATGTAACTTAAGAGTTTTTCAACTTACAAATCTTGTCACCAGCAACCTAATTCTTGTGGAAACTGTCTAGGAACTTTTCCTCATTAGGAAATTTGTTGAAGAAAGCATTAATTGCATTGCTAACTTCAACATTGGAACAATAATTCATAATCAAACCCAAATCACTAAACATTTCTTTTGCTATTTCTAGATTACTGGCCAATCAATACACATTTTTTAGCCATGCTCAACGTATGTGCCAAACACACAAGATAACATTACACCTTGTGATTCTCCTGCCACATTAAATTCATTTCAAGCATGTTATTTTTATATTAAATACAAGTTGTATTATAAAATAAGAATATTGAAGTTACCTTAAAGCACGAATTTCAGCCAATGCATCATCAACCATGAAAGCATTAACTTTCCAACTATGATCAACTTGGTGACACCTATGCATCAGCTGCTCCAACCAGAGTGAAATTTCTTGTGATGATTACATGATGCCACCACCCATGCAACTGGCACCCCACTTTGTTGAGAAACAAGCCCAAAAATAGAAGAAAAGATGTATCAATGCCTTAGAAATAAGCCTCTTCGAGGGGGCAACCTCCAATACATTACATGAATGAAAAATTCTTGGATGATACAAATGACAAAACCTCCTTTCTATATATAGGATTCCATGGGGCCACAATATAATCGTGGTTGACCTAACAATAATAATTGAAGAGCACAATAATAACAATATGGGGGTTACAGGGGTACAAAAATAACAATAAGTTACACTAACAACAATAAGGGACTGTACTAGTAATATAGGGACCTAACATGCTCCTCTCCTTCAAAAAGGTGTTGTCCTCAACATTTGAGTAGCTCCGGGTGCTTTTGCATGAAATTATCATCCTCCCATGTAGAATATTGAGTGGGTACGTTCTTCCATTTGATGAGATACTTTGAAATCGATCGATTTCATAGTTGTCGAGTTCTTGTTTCTGTGAATGCTTCAGGTTCCAATATGGTTTTTCCTTCCTCATCAAGTTTTGGAAATATTGTTTGAAATGGAATTTTGTCCCCTATAACCTTTTCTAAGCATGAAACATGGAAAACTGGATGCACTCGTGAAGAAGTAGGAAGCTCCAATTTGTATGCCATAGTACCAATCTTTTGCAAAACCTTGTAACGACCATAGTACTTTGGAGATAGTTTATTATCCTTCTTAGCTTGCTTGAGGGACATTTGTTTGTATGGTTTTAGCCGTAAAAATACCCAGTCTCCCACATCAAAAATTCTGTCACTACGATGTTGATATGCTTGTTGTTTCATTCGATTTTGTGCCAAATTTAGGCTATCCTTTAAGAGTTGGAGAACTTCTTGTTGATTCTCAATGTGATCCTCCACTGCTTGAACCCTATAATTTTCCCTTAAAGAAGATGCGATGGATGATGGATGATATCCATAAAGTGCCATAAGTGGGGTCATTTTTGTTGCATTATGGAAGGAAGTGTTATACCACCATTCAGTGAGAGGTAACCACTTGACCCATTGTGCTTTCTTATCAGATACAAAACAACGAAGATATCCTTCCAAATATTTATTCACTATCTCTGTTTGACCATCGGATTGAGGATGATAAGGTGAGCTATGAGCTAGTTGAGTACCCAAACAAGAAAATAATTTCGTCCAAAAATTTCCTGTAAAAATGGGATCTCTGTCACTTATAATAATCTTCGGGTTTCCATGTAGCTTTTGAATTGTTTCTATAAATGCTGTAGAAAATGTACTCGCTTTAAATGGATGAGATAATGCACAAAAGTGTGCATACTTGGTAAGTCTATCAACTAACACCATGATGACACTCCTTCCTTCAGACTTAGGTAAACCTATGATAAAATCCATTAAAATATTCTCCCAACGTTGACTTGGAATGGATAAAGGTTTTGGAACATCCGAGGTCTTAATTGTCTCAACTTTATTTTTCTTGCAAACCAAAAATTCCGCCACAAACTTTTGAATATCAGATTTAAGGCCATCCCAAAAAAATATTTCTTCACCTTGTGGTAAGTTTTAAAAAATCCCGAGTTTCCTCCTAAAGGAGAAGTGTGCAATTCCAAAACAATCTTTTGTTTTATTTGGGAATTCTTGCAAATATATAAGCGATCTTTGTACCATAAGGAATCATTTTTCCAACTAAATGTATCAGATGTACTAGGATCTTGTTTGAATGAGAGTCCACACTTATTCGTCCTTCTTCCATTCATCCCTTGCTTCGGTTATCCAATCTGGTTGGATAATTGAAATGGCACAAATCAATGCTTCCACCTCTTCATCCTTTCTTGAGAGTGTATCTGCAACAACATTTAGCTTCCCTTTTTCGTAGACGATTTCAAAGTCATAACCCAACATCTTTGTGACCCATTTTTCCTGCTCTTCTGAAGATTGTCTAAATTGCTCCAAAAAGTGTTTAAGGCTATCATGATCAGTTTTTACTTTGAAGTGTCTTCCCATTAGGTAAGGTCTCCATTTCTTTAGTGCATGTAGTATTGCCAACATTTCCTTCTCATAAATAGCCTTTTGTAAATACTTTCCTTTGATTGAACAACTTTCAAAAGAAATGGGTCTTCCTTCTTTCATTAAAACAACACCAATTCCATTTCCTAAGGCATTACATCCCATAATAAAGGTTTTTGTGAAGTTTGGCATAGCTAAAACTGGTGCTAGACACATTGCCTCTTTAAGATGTTCAAAGGCCTTAGTTTCTTTAGGAGTCCATGAAAATGCATCTTTCTTCAATAATTTTGTTAGAGATTCTACTATTCTCTCATAATTATTAACAAACTTGCGATAATACCTTGTTAACCCAAGGAATCCACGCAACTGCTTTATGGTTGTGGGTACTTTCCATTCCTTAATGGCTTTAATTTTGTTAGGGTTTACCTTAACACCCTCATGAGAAATAATATGACCCAGATATTCCACCTCTTGTACTCCAAAGAAACATTTGGATGTTTTTGCATATAATTGTTTCTCCTCCAATAGTTTGAGCACCCTGTCATCATGTTGAACATGATCCTTCCAATACATGCTGTAGATTAGTATATCATCAAAAAATACTAGCATAAATTTTCTAAGGAAGGGTTTGAAAATGGAATTCATCAACCCTTGAAATGTAGAAGGTGCATTGGTAAGGCCAAAAGGCATGACCAAAACTTCATAATGACCCTCATGAGTTCGAAATGTTTTTTTAGAATATCTTCAGTCTTCATTCTAATTTGACAATATCCTAAACGAAAATCCAACTTGGTAAAATAAATTTCTCCATGTAATTCATCCAATAATTCATCAATCACAGGAATGGGAAATTTATATTTAATAGTGAGCTTATTGAGCTCCCTATAATCTGGACACATGCGCTAAGATCCATATTTCTTGTGCACCAATACTACTGGAGCAGAGAAAGAACTTTGACTAGGTTGAATTATACCAGCCTCTAACATTTCTACAATCATACGCTCAATTTAGCTCTTTTGGACATAAGGATATCTATAAGGCCTGACGTTTGGAGGAAAAATTCTTGGAATCAAATGAATAGCATTATCATGATCACGAATAGGTGGGAGTCCTTTCGGAGTATCAAACACCTTGGAATGATTGTCCAAGACTTTTTGGAGATCTGGAGGAATAGATCATTTTGATGTTGGAACTTCCAGTGAGCATAATTGTGAAATTACGCCCCATTGTTCTTTCTTTAGAAGCTTTTTCATGAAATTAGAGCTTATTATCTTTCCTAGCTTCCCTACGATACCCCGTAATTTGATTTCCTTTCCTTCCGAAAAAAAAAATCAAGAAAATTTCTTGAAAATTAAAAGTTACCGTCCCAAATATTGTAACCATTGTACTCCTAGTACAACATCAGCACCTCCCATTGGGATGGAAATCATTGGACTATTCAATACATATTCCCCCATGGATAGCTTGATATTATGGAATTTTATAGAGAAATTTATAGTTCCTCCATTCACAACCATCACTTGACATTCTGGTGCTAGGTATAAGAAACAATTCAATTCCTTGGCTACCTTACAATATATTAAAATTATGGGTGCTACTCGAATCAATCAACACTATTACCTTTTTCTTCTTGATATGTCCTTCTATCTTGAGAGTTTAAAGAGTGGTAATTCTTTCCAATGCATTACATTATGTCAGACTCATTTCTTCTTCTTTTAGAGTTTATTCCTGGTGTATATCCTCTACTTTTGAAGTTCCTTCTTCATTTTCTTCCTCCTCTTCACAATCTATGTAAAATAATTTCTTCCCAGTATTCTTATGACCTTTAGTGTATTTGATATCATAACTGTAGCAAAGCCATTTTGCTCTTTTTTCTTGCAATTGTTGTGGTTTCAACCTTGTAGGTTGTGGAAGGAGTAGCAACACTTCCATATTTATAGATGTGATTGGTAAGATTCCTTGTCGCCATAATTTTACATTCAATTTTTCTTGCCAACCTGAATGCCTTCTCCAATGAATCAGGTTCCCAAAAATGGACTTCATGTTGGATGTTATCCTTTAAAGTCCCTATGAAGGAATCAATCCTATGTTCCTCTGGAATATTAGTTACCCTTATATTCAATTTTTGGAAGTCCTCAATGTGCTCCGGCACTGAACCCTTTTGTTTGACATTTATCAGTTGGCTAAAGAAGGTGTTTCTCTTTGTATCCTCATAATGTGCTATCATTTCCTCCGTAAAAATTGACCAAGTGACAACTTTTTTACGAGAGAAAAGCCATCGATACCATACAAATGTATTTTGTTCTAAATGTAAAGTTGCAATGCGTAACTTTTGAGTGTTTTGCACATTATTGAGATCAAAATATTTCTCCATCTGTAGTGTCCATGTTACGGGATCCTTGCCATCAAAATTCCTCATATCCATATTTGGAATATGGTGGTTCTTCCATCCAACATTAGAGTCTATGAAATCATGATTAAAATTTATTTTGTTCTCATCATGAGTTTCCTCTACTATCTTTTCACCATTAGGAAACATTTCTTGTATCAACTTTGTCAAACCTTCCATGTATGCTTTTAGATCATTCTTCATGTTTTCCATGTTGTCTTTCATTTTTTCTTCCATGTCATCCATCTTAGCTTCCATGCCATCCATCTTAGCTTCCACGCCATTCTTCAAACCATCCATCTTCGCTTCCACGCCTTTCTTCAAAACTCCCATTTCATTTTTTGTTGCTCTTTGTGAGAGCGAAATTTGCTACACCTGCTCTTGTAATTTTGATAGATCATGTTGCAATTCTTCATCTTCATGAGTCATAGTAGAGTACTCTGAGGGCTTAATGGGTGTTTAATTATTTTTAGGAGGCATTTCATAAACCAATACTGAAATATATGCTCAATCGGCCCTTGGAATCGCTTCAAACTGATTTTTTTTTACACAAGACTTATGCAATTCGGAAAAAAAAAACACACATTTTATTTCTTTTGAGGAGCTCGATATTGAAACTGAATTATCTATGTGATTTTAGATATTCAATATCTGAAATTTGGAACTGAGGTAGCCCTCTGTATTCTCTTTAGAATGTCATAGGTCTGACCTAATTTGGATTCTTGAAGACAAAGTTTTTCCCAATCTCCTACGATGACCTAATTATGGAATAGTTTAGTAGATCGAACTTGTACGACTTGCCACGTGTCACTGTTTCCTCCTTCAGCTCTGAAATTGATAGAAAGAAAACTACAGTCAGTGTAATTGTGTCTAATTTTTACATAATTCCAATCTGATGCTCAGAGAGAGAGTTATGAATATTTTCCCATGATCACCTCTTTGAGATGAAATTTAGGAGCCTGCAAAAGACCTAACTTCCAGAGACCGTATCTCTGAAAATATTGCGAACCAACTGTTAGTATGAATCTTTTGTCGAAGTGTATGAGAAAAGACCACTTTTGCTACGCATAACTTATAGCCCTAACATCAAATATGGCTACCAATATCTTCAGATCTGTAGTTAGTTGATCAAGAAAAATGCTGCAAAAATCCAGATCTATGCATAAAGAGACATTAAGCAGTAAAAATAAGGTTTTGCTCCATACATCTAATAGACAAGACAATAACAATATTTTTGAAAGAATTTTTTGTATTAAGGGCACCTGGGAGGAAAAAAATAAGGTGTTTCCAATTCTCCTCAATGGGATGGGTTCTTGGAAGTCCTCAACACTTCAGATCTTGTATTTCTCTCTCTTGTTGGTGTAGAAAACCCACACAAAGATAGAAATCAAAGGGAGCTCACACAACAAATAATGGAAAATTTGACAATGATAATGGCTCAAAGTCAGACCAAGAGTATAGATCCAGAGTGATCTAATAGGCAACAAAAGGTGAAGAATGGTAGGAGAAACCCTCCTATTTATAACAAAATATTGGGTCATTATAGATCTTGGTGCATGATTAAAATAACATTAACCAAATCTAGATCCACCTTTATGGAATATTTTATTATATTTGTTGGAGGGAAAAGAGTATTTGACTTGGGTCAAATCCCTTTATTTGTAAATAATAAATAAATAAATGAGTTATTTATCATTTTAAGGAAGTGGTTGAAAGATAATCAAATAAATAATGATTTATTTAATTATTTATGGGTGATTTAGTCATATTTAACAAGGAATATTATTTAAATAAGATTCAAATAGTTATTCCTAGAAAATAATAAGATAAATAAGGATTTATCTAATTAATTTATTTTTTTTGGGTTAAACATGACCGGGAATAATAATTAAATTATTGTTTAATTAATTATTCCATGAGGGAAATCAAACAAATATAGATTTGTTTAATATTTCCCTTTGGGGTTTCCTGCTTAGACCATAAACAACCTAATAAATGTGTTTTATTAAGTTATTTTACATAGTGAAAGAAATTTTACTTAGGGTAAAATTGGTATTACATGGTGTACTTGGGTCCATCTAATGGTAGTAGGTTAGATGACCAAAGAGCGTTATGTTTATATTTCCCCCCGATCATGCGAACATTAGGAGAAAATCGTATGACCGAAGTACGTTGTAAGAACTCAATCACCAGACATCAAAAGGGAAGTCGGAGAGAGGAATGTAAGGTAGACTAATGTGCTGAAGAACTAGACCCTAAGGAGACGAGACTTATAGGTGTGACAAGTCTCTTTTTATGAGTGGGTACCTGTGCTAAAGGCGGCAGGGGAGGCATACCTATGCCCGCCGAGACAAAGTACAAAAGAATAGTGTGTCCAGTAAACAAGGGACTGAACCATAAAGTACAACTGGCATAAACATGAGCCAGATAAAAATACAACGAGGAATCCCACATACATGCTGTGCCTGGGATAATAGCCAGGACTTATACAATAATATCTGAGTACATGAGATACAAATACAACCCAAGTGCTCCCTATAAGCGGAGAAGGGCTCACAAAATCTGACTGATACATGCAAATAAAATAGGCGCTGCAAGCGACTAAGGCCGACATCATCAAATATATGGAGCTGCATCGAAGGCTGCAATGAAGAGGTCATCCGGGCGTGTGGGGGGCTACCTACAGGGCCACCCCCTCATGAGGGTTGAGACATCTCACACACACCTGGGAATCACCAAAAGCTGCTGCTGCATCACTGAACCATCAAGCATACGAATCTCGATCATGCTGAAAGGAGCTAGAGTGGAGAAACAATCAAGTCAAAGGGTAAGGAGAGATCCCTTTGCTTGATCGAAGACGCGAACAAGAGTGGGCGGAACCAAGGTACACCACCAATTCAGACACATCTTCTAGGAATTAAGGAGGCGTGTCGAGAAAGAAGGAGGTTCGCCACGGTGAGGCAATGAGAGATCCTCAACTAAGGCACGAGAAAATAGTAGACGACGGACAGACTAATACGGACGGACTAATACCAATGATGACCAAGTGGGAATGGAGGGCGGAAGTAGCGAACGGATGACTTCCCTTGTTAGAGCATAAAGGGTAGGAATGACGTGGCAGCGACTGACACAATATCATGAGGGATAGGGGACAGTGGGAATGAAGGCCATAATGTGCGACACAAGAGAGGGACCAAGCAATGAAGGATGGAGGACTATAGCGGGGTACAAAGGGACTCGGGATAGACTCCATGAATGTGATGATGACTCAACTTGGATGCTCTAAACAAGGGCGACTTGATGGTGCTGCCACACAGTAAAGGTCCAATGGGGGACCATAAAAACATGAGTACAAGATGGTAACTCACGACGAACATCAACAAGAGCATGGATAAGTATGGAGGCCAAATGGTGCCCCTAGTATGAGTGTTCCAAGTGAAGAAATTCGATTTTGAGGAGGGTTATGGTTGAGGGGCATAGGTGCCCCCAAGCATGGTGTGGTCATGCAAAAATGTATTTAGAAAAAGGGGAATCTAAACACATTTTAATGATGTGGTGCGCCATTTGTTTTCGTTATGGTTATGTAGTTTGAGAAATGGAATGGAGGATTACCAATCTCTTTTGGTACTGCATATAGGAATCAAATGGACTTTAAGTTTCCGAGTTGGCATACCTAGTGTCACTATCCCAAAGAGAGGATTTGGAGATAATGAACTGATGCTCTCATAGAAAAGCTATAGGTTAGTCAACAACGATGTCTAAGAGACGGAGTTGCTGATGTAAGATGAAGGAACGATAAGGGGTATCATCCCTAGAGTGATCTGAAGTGATATGGGACTCTAGAGGTTCTTCTAAATGTGGAATAATAATGGTACTAAAGTCGGCATGACCATATACACTAGGAGAGTTGTGGAGAATTGCTTCTCTTGGTCTCTCAAATGTGGGTGCCCCCTTACCCAAACATTGGGTTTCAATGTAATGGCCACAAGGTGTATGTGGTGTGAATGCATGGGTTCGATGTCAGGGGGAATAGATAAATTCAGGGGTGGGGAGTTTTTCCATAATGTCGTCACCGTGATAAAAGATGGGGTGACTGGTGGAAGAAAGACCACCTGACGCGGCGAAGCTACCTGACTCATCATCATGAGAAGAGAGGTTCACCTGCGCATCTTCACAAGGGGTGATAGAAGAGTAAGTAGATAAAGGATCTACCGATGTTGAGCCCAAGGTGATCACTGAAGGAAGGTCAAGCGAAACAACAGGGGAGGATTCAGAGGGAATGTTCCCCGAGGGTCTCATGGATGATGATAGGTAGAAAATGTTGGACGAAGGCTCCATCATCTTGACATCAGGAGGGGGAATGTCAATGGGAGCAGTCATATCTGGTAGTTTTGCCAAAGAAAAATGCGCAAATAGGGGAGAGGTGGACTCATTGCGCTTGGCCTCGAATTGGCGGACCGCGGCTAGAGAGGTGCGGAAGTCCTCGAGGCGAGGAAAAAGGTGGGTGTAATGGCCATGGAGATCACACAAAGCACAGGGGTGGTTGGTGTGAATAGTCTTGGGGTTCTTGGCCGTGGTCGCGGAAGGAACAAAGGCTTCCGGGACCGTGGACTCAGGGAACACGACATTAACCATGGGCTTGAGATGAAGCAATCCAGGGCAGGTGTGGGTGGTGTGACCGAAAACATCACACAAATCACACTGGATGGTATGCTTTGGAGGCCAAGGAGGGGCAGGGTTTGTCGGGGCAGCCTTGTCCTTTGATGCCCCCTTGCGAGCTTTGTTATTCTTACCCGAAGCGGTCGCAACAGGAGGTGGTTCCTCTTGAGGTGACTGAGGCACTATTGCAGCGGGAGAAGTCATGGGGATCAGTTGAACCGGGGTCAAAGAAATATAAGGTTTGGGTTGACCAGGCAAGGTTGCGGCTGGAGGATCAAGGTACCAGATGGGAATCCCAAGGGTCAGGTTCGGAAGAGAGAGGGTGGCCATGACAGGTACCGTGTACACTCCTAGTGGGGGAGCTAGGAACGGTATCTGACCAGAGGGGTAATGGCCAGGTGGGATGGCTCCTAAATGGCTAAGGCTTGGAGGAACCATTCCAGGAGGGTAAAGAGGTTCATGAATACCATTTGCAGGTGAAGGGCTAGGAGAAAGTTGCGAAGAGCGTTGTTGCTGACTAGCCAAAGCAGATTGCTTGAGAGCAGCCCGAGACGATTGCATCATGCAAACATTCGATGAGATGGGGTCAGAGACAGGAGGAGGAGGAAGACCAGGGAAGGTTCGAAGCAAAGATGAGTCTTTGTAGACGCCGGGAGAGACACTGGTCAAAGAATTGACAGTTTTTTGATTGGCTACAGAAGAGATGGTCGACTCAGGGAGGCCTGAGATTTTGGCTCTT